>JAADXH010000784.1:0-16874 GCA_023337595.1 Globisporangium camurandrum | reverse complement strand
GCAACAGCATTAGACCTTGGATCTTGTTGGCTCGACTGTGTTTTGCTCATTTGTTACTTTGAAAATGAATGTTTGACTTAATATGCATCCCTATGAAATTTTATACAATTTGATTTTTCGGCAACCAAGGGAGGTCTGTATACATATTGGTACGACACAACAACTCTGGACAGCCGATACTGTGCACGAGAAAAACAGTTTGCGATATGTTTTGACACGGGTATGCAAGTGACAAAAAGCGCACACACCAACAACCGACTGAATACGTGCCAATGTGGGCATACTGCATGATGGTGTATAAAACGATGTCAGGTATATAAAATGATCCACAATACCAATGGCGCACGTCAAAGCAACGAAAGCGGAAATCTCCATTAAAACGTGCGGTGCGAATTGAGGTGCTGTGCGCCAACGTATAGTTTCGCTTTTCATGTGCTTCGAAATAAAGAGATAAAATCAAATATGGTGTGAATATACATCTGTACAACTGAAACACTTCGACGGACAGCCAATACATATAAATTACAATGTTACGATTTGTTTTGATTACGCAGTAATAGCCGCTCTGTGTAAAATGCGCATACGTCATCAACCGACAAAAAATAGCTTATCATGAACACATACCACTTTATGACGTATGTATACAATACCACTATATATAAAATGATCTGAAATACTCAATGGCGTACGCCGTATTAAAGACAGAGAAAATTTCCATGTATAAAACGTGCAGATGTATATGTTTGCGATGTCAGTACAAAATTCGAATAGAAAGTAAGTTTATCACACATCACTAAAATGTATTCAATAAACACGTTTCTAGTGAGTGTTTGCAGTCGATCTATATGTATACATGTTTTTAACGAAAAGCACAATATTATGAATACGTATATAAAAATAATTAGTATATATGTGGACAACTCACAGCTGCGCAGAGTTGTGCGCAAAAAGGGCTATTTATCGCATAAAACACTGTGCACACGACACAAGATCGAATGTAGATGAACTAGTAAGCGAAATACTATAGTAGACCTTTACGATACACAATAGCATTTCGCTAAATGCATAAGCTACTTCATAATATCAAAAAAGTTAGCGCAACAACTTCATCACCGACACACCAAAAGACATTGCAGTAAACTTTAGATACGATTCCGATCTATATCAATACTACAAAGCGAGTTAACTCTAAGCCAACACCTTGTATGAGCAACATGGAGCCATGGGATTTTGCAAAACTACTTTTGTGCCGATTATTTTCCATGCACGTGTTCCAACAATTCGTACAGGTCGCATATGTGACCTTGGCACTAGTTATCGCGCATAAGAGAATTGGAATGTTTCAATCAACGTACTACACTACAAGTTGAGTCGTACAAAGGAATTTTTTCTTACACAACGCAGAGCAAGTTCTGTACGTTTAAATAGTAATCTGTGACTGAGCCCCCTCAGTGCTTATCCTGTTCAGTGGTAAAAGTCCATGTTTAGTACAAACAACTATTTACATTGTTGATAGAGAAATCTGACTCATTACGATACTTCAATCGTTCATCAACGACATCATAGCCGTGTAATGCAATTTGTGATATAGAACAGCTTGACCATAAATAGTTTGATAGCATGCATATACAGTTGCTGCGGTTTTAGTAAATGAATACACATATGGCGGCTTTACTTAATTGACACTTCGTAGTTCTATCTAGCACTAAGAAACATATACTTGCAGGCGGTGTCAATTACATGTCAGTGCGAACAAAGCCAATAATATATGTTGTATACAGGGGTCATTGTCGTTTATAACGCAAATACCAAGATTTCATTTCTTCAAAACACGTTTCAAACGGTGGTTCGGGTACACCGTATTTAGGCCAAAACGTATAATTGCTATCATTCACTTTTCAAATGAGAATGGTGCGTGTGGTATATTTTCCAACCAGCAAGTAGTTGTACTCAATATATGAGTACTGTATTGACAAGGATATAGTTATGTCTCTGATATTTTCAAATACATTAATATATGGTGTCTACGTATGTGCAACCATACTGTCATTAAACACGGCGAGTCACAGTCGTGTTTGGAAATTTTATCACATTTAAATATCATATACATGAAATTGATAGTATAGGACAAGCGTGTTGTCATTCATATAAATTGTTACGGGGCGAACAGCTTCATGACGTAGCGTACACAGTGCGCTGTGATGAAGCTTGCGGAAGGGGCACGCAAGTGATAATTGTTCGAAAGCAAGTAGATCTAAGTCTGTTGTTATTTACTCATATGCATGAAGACCTTTATACAAATAGCAACCGAGATAAAACCGAGGGGGACCGTAGTATGCCATTTGATTTCAGGTAAATACTCGCTATACAGTAAGCAAATGTGCTGAATAAGTATGTGTGACATTAATTATACGGCATTGATTTAACATAGATCTATATTTGTCCAGTATTATACATATGTACGCCCATTCTTAGGTGTGTTTAGGCGACAGCGTACTAAGAAAGAGAAGAGGTTTATCGTTAAACAAGGGCAATATGAGCAATACAAACGAAGGAAACATCATGACAATTGGTGAGTCAAAAGCGCTATTGATGCAACTTTTTACGCTTTTGAGCCACAAATACAGTACATCATTCATGTATATGCTGCGACGACAGCTCTCGCAAAAGCGTATTCCTTGATTGTCTTATGAGGCTGATCTGTAATACGCAAACAATGGTCACAGCAGCGAAAGCGTGGCAATATTATGTTAAATTATCAAGTGCAATTGGGTCCATATTTCAGTTGTGCTGCGCAGTACCGTAATTATGCATAGTTTTCTAACATCAGCATTTGGGCAACTTCGTTGTGCAGCAAACTAGCAAAATGACGCTTAAACGTCGTTGTGCAGCGCAGCTTGTGCAAACGCTCGAGGTCGCAGCTCGACGGAAGCGTACCGACGATAACGTTTCCGCGACCTCTGTAATCCAGTCGCTTGCGCTCATGTATGGTGCATTGCATGCGTGCGTTATCCGAGCGAGATTAATACTGTACCGATAGTCTCAGTTTTCATCACGCTGTCGTCGCTGCTTGTGCCTTCATTCTCGCAGGCCAAGCGAGCTGCGCGCACAGCTGCTTCAAGAGCTGCAGCTGCGCTGGTCGCACCACGTGCAAGAGCTGATAGATGGTGACAGCAAGTGGTGGCATCTTGACAGTGAGCCAAGTAATTTGGAGCGTTTGCTGTGGACTGTGCTTACAGCGCAAGACGAACTGCACGACGTCTGCGTCGCAGCATTCCCGCCGTGGTTCTTTAAGCACAGCAACAACATGCAAGTCACACAGTCGCATCAACTGCACTCGATCGACTTCAGTGGCGTCAACTGGCTCGAGTATCCAGATGACCTCGTTCACTTGCTGAAGTCATTCGACATCACACAACTGGGCGTCCTTGTCCTGCCAAACCAAGACGCTGTCACAAACGAGAGCTTGTTGGAGATTGTAGCTTCAACGCCAGAGCTCGAGACACTCGACGTATCGTACTGCAACAAGCTGAGCGACACAGGTCTGCGAGCGGTGCTGCTGGTGCTGCGCTCAACGCTCAAGGCGCTGTCATGTTGCGGCTTGCGGACACTCACGCCGTTCGGTCTCGAGCCACTTGAGCAGTGCACACAGCTGCAGTCGCTCGCACTTGCCGGCTGCGGAGGTATCACGCAGCTGCCAGCGCTCGCGCCACGTGTGCAACTCACGAGCGTCAACGTCGACAGCCTCTCGAGGCTGAGTGACGCTGACTTGCGTCGCTTCCTCGCACGTGCGTCTACTAGTCGTCGTAGATCGCAATAGACGCTTAGCGTCCTGTACTGTATTGCAATACACTGATACGAATACACGTACGCACACATGATCAGCGCACTGGCCCTCGCTCCAGGAGCTCACGGTCTGCGAGACCGAGGTCACGACAGCGACGATCGCTTCCGCGATGGCGTCACTGCGCACACTCGATCTGTCGTGGTGCACACATTGCGACGACCCAGCACTCAGTGACGTGTTTGACCAGGTGCCGGCACTGGAAACACTGCGACTGCGGTGCCTCAATGTCCGCGACAGCGTCCTGCGCGGTCTTGGCGCAAGTACTTGCTGCACGCACGTGCGTGAGCTCGATTTCGAGCGATGTAGTTTGCTCAGCGACGATGGATTTGCAGCTCTTGTAGGACCGCAGGGCGTCGTATGCCTTGCAGCACTGAATGTGTCGTGGACATCGATCTCGACGTCGGTGCTACAGCGGCTCTTGCTGCAGAATGCAGCAACGATCGAGACAGTGCGACTCCAGGGCTGTCGGAGCGTCGACCACGCAGTGCTGAGCGTCTTTCGTGTGCGCGACGAGGCAAATGTACATTCCTGGCGCCAGCTTCAGCTCTTCGACTGTACGTGGGTAAACGACATCTGCGACGAGCAGCTCGTCGAAACTGCGCAGTACGCACACTGCACGACGTTTATCGGATACTACGGCACAACATTTACGTTTCAGCAGGCAGCAATCGCTTCAGAAAGCAGCACTTGGATGTGAGATCACAGAGCGTAGCATCAGAGTCAGGATAACGAATGTGTCGTAATGAACGTAATGACGTTTCCATCGCCTATAAAATCTGCGACGCCTGAGCTGTGTTCCAAGTCGGAATTGCCAACGCGACTCTTGACTCCTACTTCCGTCGAGAGTGAGCTTCGACGCTCTCAGCAGCGAGCCACACCACATTGACAACACATCAATGAGCGCATCGCAATGGCTGCAACAGGTGGTCTCGATGGTTCACACGGCATCCTGTACGTCTGTGGTGAGAAGACATCGGGTGAGCTCACGGTGAGCGAGTCGCTCTTGGGCCACAAGGTGCGACGCATTGACAGCGCATTCGATGCGTTCGTCGCGGTGGTGGACGCGTGGGAGCTCGCGTGGGAGCCGGACAGCGATATCGATACTGCGCTCGAGCACGACGTCGTGCGCGATGGACTCCAGCACGTCAAGATCGCACAGATTGCAGCAGGCGAACACCATCGACTTGCACTGACGCTCGACGGCGAGATCTTCTCATGGGGCGTGCGCGACGCGACGTTCCAGCACGGTGAGCTCGGTCAAGTCGGCAACGGTCCGCGGCTGTGGAAGAGCAGCAGCGCTTCGCACCGCGTGTGTGTGTCGCCCGAGGACGATGAAGGTGAGAACACCAACGCCAACGTAGCAGTGCATCAGGGCAGTGCGATTTGCGAGCCACAGCGCGTCCACGCGTCGAAAGAGCTCTTCTTCCGAACGATCGCTTGTGGCCAGAGCCACGCCGCTGCAATCTCGGACAAGGGCGACCTGTATACGTGGGGACGGAACTTTGAAGGCCAGCTGGGGCACGTCGCGCGGTCGCTACCAAACGAGCAGAACGCACTGCTCCATGGCATCTGTGCATGGCCAAAGTTCGTCAGCGCGTTCATGTCGACCGTGCGTGTCGCTAATGTGAGCTGTGGCGCGATGTTCACAATCGTGTTACTCGAAAACGGCGCGATCTATCGGTTTGGGGAACGATTCACAGGCATCACGCGTGAGCCAGCGACCAAGTGCGACGCAGGTCCGCAGTTGCTGCTTCAGAGCGGGAGCGATGGCGCTGGCTTTGTCGGAATTGCCTGTGGCCATGGGCATGCGCTTGCGGTCACGCACTCTGGCGAGCTCTACGCTTGGGGCTGGAACCACTTTGGACAGCTCGGGCTTGGCGATGCGACTGCCGGTGACGCTCGCTGCGGAAGCACAGCGATGCCGACACGCGTGGCAGCACCGAGCGTTGCATGGGTCAAAGTGTTTGCAGGTGGGAACTACTCGGCAGCGATCAGCACCGACGGCTCGCTGTTCACGTGGGGCGTCAACAAGCACGGCCAGCTGGCACACGGCTCGAGCAAGCGCAATTGTGAGCGCTCGCCGAAACGTGTGGACGCACTCCAGCACTCGGTCGTCTCGTCCGTCGTGTGCAGCGACCATAACTTGTACGCATTTGCGCCAACGCACATTGCAGCGATCTCCCCGTTGTGTGGCGAGATCACTGGCGGCTACGAGCTGCGCATTCGAGGCAGCGGGTTCTGGGCGAGCGACGACCTCACCGTGCGGTTCGCGCCGCTCACGGACGGTCGCTTGGCACGCGGCAGCCTCGGCGAGTACTGTGACGCGACGCAGGAGGTCGTCTGCCGCGTACCGCAATTCAGTTTGGCAGGCGACTTTGCGGTCGAAGTTGCCACGAACGGCAAGCACTTTACGTCGAGCGGCCACATCTTCGCTGCGTTCAAGCGACCGCAGATCACGAGCGTCTCGATCTATGAGTCACCGATCGCCGGCGGAGATGCTGCGACGATCGTGCTGGAGGGCGCGCTGCCTCGAAGCTGCGACCAGCCAACCGTGCGGTTCGTGCCATGTGTGCAAAGTGCAGTGAGCGACGCGAACCCGAGCGGCTTGGAGCCGTTACCGGGTGTCAACGCTGTCGATGTCGTTGCAACACTGAGCAGTATTGACGAGCGCATTGCGCCAACAGGCAACCAAGAAATGTCGCCACGCACGTGCCTCACGCACATACTTCACTTCGTCACGCCGTCGTTTGCGCCAGCAAACGCACTGCTACCGTGTCGCATGGAGGTCTCGTACAACGGCGGACTGCACTTTGTTCCGGTCGTTGTGTCGCCGCCTGCCGCGAGTGATGGCGCGGGCATCGAGACACTGTCGTCAACGCAGCAACACGTCGTGTGGTACCACAGCGCACACGTACAGCGCGTTCGACCCAACTCGTTCGTTGTGCGGAAGCTCCCGCAGACGATCACGATCGACGTCGACCAGCTCCGGCTCGACTGTGGTGGCGTCTCTGTCGTCGCACACGTCGAGTGTCCACACATGGCCGGCGACACCGTGCGAGGGGTTGCGAGCACGACTCTCAAGATCCAGAGCATCAGCAGCGACAGCACGGCGATCACTTGCGTCATTCCGCCGCTGCAGCAGTGGGAGTATGTAGAAACCTCGCTTAATGCAAATGCTGCGGATGCGCCACCCGCTGTCTCGAGTGCCGCGGCTCCTACTAAATGCAGCAATAGCTGGTGGAAGCGCATGCCGCGCGCAGGATTTGCAGTCGAGCTTCAAGTTTCGATGAACGGCAGCAAGAGCTTATTGCCGGGTCCAAACGGCCGTCCAAGTGCCGAATTGTACGCACTCCCAGCAATCGGAACGCTCTGGAATGTCTTCCCGCCGATCGGAACCGTCTCGGGTGGCACGAAACTCTCCGTGTCGGGCGACTTTTTCCACTTTGACACACCAGATGTCGTCGTGCTGCTTCAGTGGCGCGACAAGTTGATCCACGTGCCAGCGACGTGCGCACTACAGAGTTCTGACACTGGCGCACCACACGACGGAAAGAGCGCGAGCGAGCGGCGCGTGGTCTTCCCGACGCCGCCGCTGCCGTTCCCAGGTGACCTCGAGACTCCTACTGCAATCGCCGAGGGTCTTGTGCTAGGCGCGCACGAGGACGTCGCAGTGTTCGTCGCGCTCGACGGCGTACACTACACGGACAAGAGCCTCAAGTTCGTTTACTGCCCGACACCCGTTGTGCTCGACGTGTCGCCGCTTGAAGCCGAGCCTGGCGCCAAGATGACGCTGCGAGTCGATCACCTCGTGGCGTCGCCGCACACGTGTGTGCGTTTGACGGCGCTCGCGACCGGCATCTCAACGGTAGGCGTGCGCTTACTTACTGCTTGCATGCACATGACGCATGGACTGAGCGACGTTGGCGTGTCGATTGTAATGTGCTGTGTGTGTCTATTGTGCGCTGTCCAAACAGGTCGTGCCAGTCGAGACAAGCGAAGCGACTGCGAGTGTCGAATTTGAGCTCCCACACCTTCCAGTCGCAAGCGAAGACACGGTGCAGGTTGCGTTCTCTGTCAATGGCCAGCAGTTCATGGACTCTTCTGCACCCACAGGACTAGCGAACGATAGCACGGATAGCAGTAGTGAGCATATCGACGTTGTGTCTGGTTCAGTTGGCGTCGTGTCGTTTTGCTACAAATCACCACCTGCACTAGAACCAGCGCAGCCAAGGACCGAGTAGCAGAGCACTAGTAACTAGCGATCTACTGTACAAACATGCAGTTTTCGCGCTGAGATGCATCCGAAGTCATGTGTGGCCGTTCGCAACGGTTGCGGTGGGCCAATAGGTCGACACTGTATTCAACACCCAGCAGAATGAACAAAGTCTCGACACTCCGCTTGCAGCAACATGAGTTGCATCGTCGCAGGTATGTCAACCTTCGTCATTCTTGCGGATTGGCATGCAACAGCCCATGGGCGAAACGGCAGGTTGCTTCCCGTCCCGAGTCAATGTGCAAAACAACCGAGCCTTCCAAATAACCAATACACGCGCTCTAATAGAGCCCCCAATGAGCCACCTCGAGCCTTCAAGCTCAAGCAGCTTGCATACCGGTACTTGGCACAAACAGTATCATGCACGACTTGCAACCATTCGTCGTCTCGGCGTCGACCTTATGCTATCGGATCACTAGTGACCCCACCATGCGCATCGACTGCTGTAAAACCCTAGAGTGTCGAGTGCCTAGAAGTGTCTGTGATCCGTGCTCAATCAGTTTGTGCTCTTTGACACACCCGCCTCAAGTCGTGTGCGAGCCGAGTTTGGCGAATACCTGTATCGCTCTGTGCATTGCTGTTGCGTGTGTCGTGTGCACCGCCGGCTCAAACACAGCCAGCGACTCCATGACGCGGACTGCCGCGCGGATCTCGTCAGCGATCTGGCAAGCCAGCTCCTGCTGCACCTCCACTACAGTCGCGAGAGCGGTCTCGTTGACGTCGATCTTGCGCTCAAACTCGTAAAGAGCGTTGACGTGCGCCACATCAGCTGTTTAGCGATCTCGTTGTTGCTTGACGTGCTGCTGCCGACCACCGCGTAGCTCCAGGGCGAAGTGCCGCTCGTAGTCGCCGTGTTGTTGCTTGTCGCCGGGTCGCTCGTCGTTGCGGTGCTGCTGCTGCTGTTGTTTGATGAACAACTTGTGCGATCGAGCTGCACAAGTGGATGACTTGTGTCGCTTTCTCACAAAGCAAATGGAGTGGTGTACGTAAATGGTGTGGTTTACGTAAATGGTATGCACCACACAGCGGTATATGTAATTTACGTGAAGACAATGCAATACACATGTATTTTGCAGTGGTTCATAAACTTTACACTATTTGGATGTTGACCGAATGTTTCTCGAATTTCACAGAGTCGCTTGATAGTTGCACGAATGTTACTCCAATAGCCCATGACTCACACTGTTCCCTCCTGTAGAGTCGCGCTAACGGCTGAGAACGAGTCAGTGACTTGGCGAGGGGTACTACATGTGTTATCGGCGCACGTAGCGCCAGCCATGTTATCAATATCCTATCCTACGCCAGCACTAGGTTGTGATGCCGCCTCAGCCCTCTACCACCAACAGCAACAACGACACATTTTACTCGAATACATGCGGTGGTGCGCTTGCTTGCTTGGCAAAGTGTACACAGTTCGCAACCGTCGATCGATCCTCAACCTGCGCGGCTCTCATGGTAGACAAAGCGGTTATTAACGTCAATCAATTCGACAATCACCACCGCCTTTACCTCCGCAACTCTTCAGACAAACCAGATGTAACGTCAAAGCACAATTTGACTTCTTTCTCGTATTTATCGCGAATGTACTAGGCAAACGGCAAAATAATCAATATCCCTGTCAAGTCGATCACATGCTATGTCATTTGACGCTTTTTACAGACAGAGAATACTACTAAATTACTATCTTTCCACCTGCAAGAACGAATTGATAGTCTGCTCGATATAATATTAAACACCAAAATGCAAATCTGCACAATTGCTGAAAAACAGCTGCGAGGAGGCAGAGATTTCTGTTGATGCGCCTGGTGCGCTGACTGGATCGAACCGACTCCTTCGCGATACAAAGCGCAAGTCATGCGTTTTGTAAAGGATACGAATGATTAGCACGCGTGAGCAGGATGGCGACGCCAGCAAAATTCGCACACACACGCTTGTTCGTGATTGCCGGCATCAGCACGACGAAGGCGAGTGTTCATTTCGTAAGTTCCTCGACGAGACGCATCAGTCACACAGACAACAAGACAGTCCGACACGTCGTGCGCACTCATTCCACACACGTCATGAAGCTCGTCAAGGGACTGATTCTCGCTGCCGCGCTCTGTGCGTCGCAAATTGATGCGCTCGACTTTAACAGCAACGCGCTCGCTGGTGCAGACGGTGTCGGCGCTGTGCGCGCTGCTGGCACACATGCGTCGACTGGCGCAGAAGAGCGCCATGGCGACGGGAGCGACCACGACGACTACGACGACAGCACGCTCGAGAAGATGCCGACTGTGAAAAAGGACGAGGACTGCAGTAAGGAGTTCTCGCTCGCAGGCAGTGGCTCGGTCGGCAAGGACGATGACTGCGACAAGGGATTCTCGCTTGCTGGCTCCAAGGAGACTGGAAAGGACGGCGACGACTGCGACAAGGGCTTCCCCATCGCTGGTGGTGGCTCGAAAGAGACCGGTAAGGACGGTGATGACTGCGACAAGGGCTTCCCCATTGCGACTGAGAAGCCAAGCGAGACTGGCGCAGACAGCGACACCGCTGGCAAGAACGCACCATCGACAGGCGGCAAACCTATGAAACCATCGACGCCATCAGCAGGCGGTGAACCCACGAAGCCTGCGACGCCAGCGACAGGTGGGAAACCGTCGTACCCGTCGCCAGACGGCTCGACGCCTGCGTCCGACTCGAAGCCAGCGCCAGGCAAAGTGTCCGACTCGACGAGCGGCAAGGGCGGCAAGGGCACGACGCCGTCGTCAGACTACACACCATCAAGCGGCAAGACGCCAGCAGCTGGCCACGCCGCGACACCGACGCCAGGTAGCAAGCCTGCACCAGGCGCAGTGTCGGACTCGACCGCCAGCAAGGGCGGCAAGACCACACCGAAGCCCACGAGCGCGTCTGACGCCTCCGACAATGCAACGGGCAAAGACGCGGACGACGACTGCAGCAAGGACTTGGACAACAAGGCCGAGAACGACGCCGATGACTGTAGCAAAGACTTGGACAACAAGGACGAGGATTCGGAGGACGCTGCGAAGGACGCAGATGATTGCAGCAAGGACCTCGACAACAAGTCGGACGACGACTCGACTGACGCAGCTGGCAAAGACGCTGACGATTGCAGCAAAGATCTTGACAACAAGGACGATGATGACTCGGCCGACGCGACTGGCAAAGACGCTGACGACTGCAGCAAAGATCTTGACAACAAGGCCGAGAGTCCAGTCGCCAAAGACGCGACAAAGATGCCAAAGACGGTGACGCCGAAGACGATGACACCAAAGACAAAGGCACCTGCTGTGACTCCAGCAGCGATGACGCTGTCGCCCGAAGCGGCGGCCGACGTGTCGGGCAACGAGGCCGACTCGCCCAAGCAGTCGGCCGTGTACACGGCCACGACGCTGAGCGAAGGCGCAAATGGCTACGACGTCAACAAGGTCGAGTTTAGCGCCGATGCGCCAGAAGACGAGACGAACGTTACGGTCCCGCTGCTCGCAGGCGGTGGCGCAGTCGTCGTGCTCGGTGTCATGGGTCTGCTCTACAAGAAGCGGCGGTCGACGAAGAAAGCGAACCAGAGCGAGATCTTTACGGTCGACAAGGACTCAGCACTGTAGATGCTGAGCGAGCGTCTCTCTATGTGTCTTTCGTCTTTCGCTTTCATCCCTTTTGCTAGCGCGTGGTTGAATGTCAGTGGCTCCACGTCGTTTATCGTCGTGTGTCATCGTGTGTCGTCGTGTGTTCAATAGAAATCTCCTCTTCTTACATCATGAATCACGTCAATACAAACGCTGCAGCTGCAAGCACTACGACGATCGACCATCGACCACTTGCGCTTCTTCTTGCGTCTACATGCGTGTGGCATTTGCATCCATCATTGTCATTGCAGCAATGATCAGTCGCTACAGCTTCTGGTGATGATACCAACATCTAGACGCCCACAAGCACCGAGTTCGTGGAGACAACGTACCGTTCTTCGTGCCTCGGACCCAGAGCTCAAACTCACGAATGCCGTAGACCTGGCGCTCGCCGGTCGGTGGCACTTTTGATGCGTCAGTTGGCTCAGCGCAGCTATAGACGTCGCGACAGACGTTCGCCGAGTCGATCACGACGCGCAAGTAGCGGAAGCGTGTGTCGACTTTCTCGAGCCCAGTCGTGATCGTGTCGACGCGGTCGTACGAGATCGTGCGGTTCGTGACGACGGCGATCGTCTGGAAGTTATCGCCTGCGTTCGAGACGCGCACACGAAAGTTCGCAGGTGTCTGGAAGCCGTGCCACCGGATCACGATGCGCGCGAGCTTAGGCGGCTGCGCCGTGAGGTTGAGCTGCCAGAATGTTTTCTCGCTCGCGTTGTCGCCCGCCGACCACCAACTCGTTTCGTCCACGAACCCATCGATTGCGTTGTCCGGCACGAACACGGTGTCCCGCAACACGTTAGGCGCATAGTCGTAGTAGCTGCTCGCGTGTGCGCGCTGCCCCATCGCAGCGTTCACTTCGACACCCGGGAAGTTCACGACCGCATCGACGTGTGTTGCCAAGAACAGCACCACCATCACAAACAGCAGCAGCTGCATTCGCATGCTGGTCGGTGTCACGCTTCGTGATTGCATGTGATCTTGGCAATATGTAGACTTGAAGAGATATCTCCAAACGGCGCGCAAGATCTATTAGGTCTACGCTAGGTCTACACAAACTATTCTGGTTTCAACGTCGCTCTAACGAGTCGCTTGATGACAAAGCGACATCCGTCGTCGTCGATGGGGCACGTTGCCGGTACATACAAGCAGCAGCGCGTGAGCAGCACGTACGAGCGCAGTCATGAGTAACGAGAGCTTCGGTGGGCTCACTGGCGCCGCGGCGGCCGAGCTGCACCTCAAGATGAGCAAGAAGATCGCGCAGCTCACAAAAGTGATCTTCCACCTCAACACACGCAACGAGGACTTTCAGAGTGAGTTTGCACACGCAAAGCGCACGCACGCGCTCGAGCTGCAACAGCTCACGCAGGACGCTGCCACGAAGTTGCGACAGCTCCATGAGCAACTCCAGACGCAGACGAGCGCGACGCAACACGCCGAGAAGCAAGTAGCACTCGATAAGCAACAGTTCCAGAAAGACTTTGCGCAGTACGAGCAGCAGGTGCGAACGCAACAAAGTGCTACCGCCCAAAGCTTCCAGCAGCGTGTTGCGCAGCTCGAGGAGCAAGTCGAAAGCAGTCGCCGCGCGTTCAGCGAGCGCGCGCAACAGCTCGTGGCACTCGCGGAAACGCAGCAGCAGCTTGCGTCGCAGTCATCGAGCTCAGCGACAGCAGCGCTGCGCAATACGCACGAGAGTGAGCTCGAAGCGCTTCGCCAACAGAAGAACGACGAAGTGACACAGCTCGTCACGGCCTCGAACGCCAAGTACAACGACATGCTCGCAACGCAACTGCGCGCACAGGACGCACTGCGTGACAAACTCACGACTGCGAGCAACGAGCTAGCAGCAGCGCACACAGCACTGGAGCAGCAGCTCGCACAGGCTGCGAGCGAGCACGCGAGCCGCGTTGCTGCTCTGGAGAAAACTGCGCGCGAGCGTCTGGATCAGACAAAGCACGAGCTCGTGAGCAAGATCGAGGCACTGCTCGCGGACGCCGAGACACTGCGTGGCCACGAGCACAAGCTGCGCGACGAGAAAGAAGCGCTGCTGCAGACCCAGAACGAGCAGACACGGCGGCTGCAAGCACTCGAACTCCAGGTCGCCAAGGCGCAGGCCGAAGCGCAGAGCGTGCGCAAGGACGCGGACGCAAACGCGCAGCGACTGCAGCAGATGCTCTCGACTGGAACCGAAAAAGTCGACGAGCTCGTGCAGGAGCTCGAGACGCTGCGCCAGACGCTGCAATCGCGCGACCAAGCACTGCGACAAGCGCAGCGTGATCTCGAAGCTGCGCAGCTCGAGACGCTGCAGCACAGCGCGAGTCGCTCGGAGCAGGACGCAGCGCTGCGCCAGCAACTGGGCGAGCTTCAGCTCCAACTCGCAACGCTGCGCGCTGACGCCCTCGCAACTAGCCAGCAGCGCGCACTTGCAGACGCAACGACGCAGAAGAAGGTCGAGGCGCTGGAAGCGCAAGTCGCGGCGAGTGCCAAAGAGCTCAGCACAGTGCGGACCGCATTCGCGAATAGCGAGCAGCAGCGCGTGCAGCTCGGCAAACAGATGGAGCTAGAAGCAAACGAGCTGCGAGCAGCAAGTGACGCACACAGCAGCCGCGCACTCGCACTCGAACGCGCACACGAGACCGAACGATCGGCGCTCGCAGCAGCGCATGCACAGGCAGTGCAGCAGCTCACGCGCGATGCCGAGACGAAGCTGCGCGAGCTCGAGAGCCGCGTACAGCGTAGCTCAAGCGAGTCGCTCGCACAGGCGACAACAAAGCTCGAGAGCGACCACGCAGCAGCGCTGCGCAAGTTGCAGCAGACGCACGACGCGGCGACGAGCAAATTGCAGCAGGAGCTCGCGCGAGTCGAAGCGCAGCTCAAGCTGCTGCAGAGCGACGCAACGAACAAAGACGCAGAGCTCACGGCACTGCGTGCGTCTGCAAGCGACCTCGCAACGCAGCTCAAGCGCGCGCAGGACCAGCGCACCGAGCTCCAAACCGAGAAGGATGCGCAGCAGAAAACGAGTGAACGCGTCCGCAAGGAGCGCGAGGACGCATTGACCAAGCAGATTCGCGACCTCACCGCACAGCGTGAGAGCGCGACAAAGACGCTCGCAGCTGAGAAACAGCAGCTGCAGCTCCAGCACTCGCAGACGCTCGTTGCGCTAGCGCGTGAGCACGAGCTCAAGCAGCGCAAGCTCCGCGACGAGTGGGACGCTGAGCGTGGCGCACAGACGAGCGAACTCACCGCGACGTTCGAGCAGCAGGTCGCAGCATTGGAAGCTGCGCGGCAAGCGCTGCAGGACGAGCTGACACGACAAGCGAGCGACGCGCTCGAGACGCAGCGTGCGATGCGTGAGTGTGCGTTGCTCGAACGTGAGAGCGTGCGCAGCGAAGTCCTGCAGCACATTGGAGCACTGGGAGCGCAGCGCACGCAGGACCAGGAGACGCATACGTTGGAGCTGCAAGCAGCAGCAGTGCAGCATGCTCAGGAGCTGTCTGATCTTGCAGCGCGTCTCAACAGCGAACGGCTGCAAGAGCTTGCAGACGCACAGGCGAGTGCAGCGCACATTGCAGCGCAGCTCGCAAAGAATCATCACGACGAACTCGAGCAGCGCGCGCAGCAACACGCAGACACGACGTTAGCGCTGCGCGAGCGCCTTGCAACCGATCACCAGGCAGCGATCGATGTGCTGCATCTTGCAACCGCTCAGCAGCTGCACGAGCTTGCGACGCAGCGCGACAATGCGCATGCTGCTGCACTGCAAGCGGCGCAGTTGCGGCACGATGCAGCACTTGACGCACTGCAGCGACACGCAGACGCTGTCCAGAGCGAACTCACGTGCACAACGACGGACCTTGGGATCAGTAACCGTGCGTGCGATCGCCTGCGCAGTGCAGCTGAAGCGACTGCAAAAGAGACAACCGAGCGCGTTGCAGCGCTCGAGCGATCGATGCGCGAACAGGTCGAGACGCTCAAGCGCGCTGCGAAGCAGGACATGGACCGGTTGCTGGAAGAGAACCTTGCGGAGACGAAGCTCTTGAGTGAGCAGTTTGAAGAGACGCGGCGGCTCATGGCCGACAAAGTTGCGTTCCTCAAGCAGTCGGTCGACGAGTGGGTGGATCGATACGAACGGCGCGAGAGCCGCATCGAAGACATCAACCGCATCGCGGCGCTCGAGCGCTTGGTCGTCGAAAAAGATGCGCTCGTGCGCCAGACGCTGGACGAGATGGCGTACTTCAAGCGCGAGCTCCTGAATCGCGAAGAGATGTACAACAAGACGTTTGCGCGCACGCCGAACGTTGGCGTGATGAACGTACTCAAGCCACACGTGCAGCTCCAAGCGCAGATGCAGATGCAAGCGAGCAATAACAATAGTGGCGCGCCGCAGATGAAGCGCAGAACAAAACCATCTGCGAGTAGCGGCATGGGAGCGACAGCGCCAAGCACACCAGGAGCATTTAGTGGTCCCGAGACGCGCGAACTGCAGCGACGCGACAGCGAACGGGGATCGAGTTCCAGTGCCAAAAAGTCGCTCCCACCGCTCACAAACAATCAGGTCGCACTGTAGCTTCGGGTTGTTGTTGAAATAACTTGGAATCAAGACGTCTATTGTAGAGATAGTTGCTTGCATGCATGCTTGTGTACATCATCGGCGAATGTGCGAGCACAAATACTTTTGGGACGGAGGTGGTACGCGATGAGGGACGACTTCGCTCGAAGTGCTAGTTCTCTGCGTCGTCGCCCACTGTCGTAGCTACTGATGTCGCTGTTGCATTCGATTCCCAACTGCGATGCCGTTGTCTGTAGGCGCGCTTGGTGTTCTTGTCGGTACCAAGGTGAAGTTTCCCCAGTGTTCCAGACCAATATCATGGTTACGAGCATTTGAGTGTCGATTCAGTTGAAAGGTTGTCTATTAACAAGAATAGACTGAGTGACTTCTCAATCTACCTGGCCTAAGACTAGTTTAACTAAAGTTCTGTGTTATTGTACATATACCGCTGTTCTTTCTTGTAGGTCACTTGGTGGTGGCTTGTGGAGCGGTTGATTGAAGGGTAGTTGGTGTAGGAAGTAGTGGTTGAAGTGTATATGTTGGTTGGTTGGTCGATCAGAGTGATGGTCGTAGGGGTGGTCT
>JAADXH010000783.1:0-16904 GCA_023337595.1 Globisporangium camurandrum | reverse complement strand
TGCAGCTTGTGCAAAGACGTGGCGCTTCGTGCGACCAGCAGCGACGTGTGGCGCTGTGAACGACAGTGTCGGAATACCACGACGGTAGATCTGTGCATGCTGCGCGCGGATCGCAGCGTCGTTGTAGCCCTGGTACTCGGCATAGTACTCGTTCATGCCGGACGCGACGGTCGTGTCGGGATCGAGCAACCGCAGCATCGATTCACGCAAGAGCGACTCGAGCGCTTGCTCGTAGCGACGACGCGCGTCTGCAACCTCGCTGACGGACTGGTACACGACCGGCAACTGCGCGCTTGCGAGGCGCAGACGATTCGTAAACACAGCAGCGAGTGCGTCCAGTGCACGTGGCGCACGCTGCAGCGCTGCATCTGCGATAGCTTGCGCCTGCTCCAAGTACACGCGGCTCGTGTCGACGTCGCCAGTGTTTGCGTACGCGCTTGCGAGCGCATGGAGCGTCTCGAGTTCGTTGGGATTTAGGTCGTGTGCACGATGCCAAAACGTCGCGGCGTTGTCTGGACGGCCGAGCGACTGGAGGACGAGTCCCATGTTGTGCAGCAGTCGCGGCTCATCAGGTGCGAGTGCGAGTGCACGCTCGGTGAGCTGCAGCGCATCGTCCAGCTGTCCGAGACTCGTGAATGCGAGTGCGAGGTTCCCGAGTGGCTGCACTGCAGCTGCATCAACGTGGATCGCTTGCTCGAAGAACGGAACTGCGTCACTGAAGCGCTGCAGGTCGTTCAGCAGCACGCCGACCGTATTGAGGACGTGCAACCGGTTCTGCGCCATGTGTGCTGATGTGTTGCGGAGCGCATCGCTCCCCGTCTCCGTAGCAGCAATGTTGCGATGCAGCGACCTATCGGCTTTGAGCGCACGCTCGTAGTGCTCGATCGCGAGCGCCTTGAGCGACTCGACGCCGTGCAGCGCAGCGGATGCGCGTGGGATCGCATGTCTGCGCAGCAAGTCGGCATATTTCAGGTTGAGCCAGTACGTCTGTTCGAGCGGTAGTGGTTGAGATGATGCGGCCGCTGCAACGTGTAGCACGCGCTCGAGGGACTGCAGCGCTGCATCGAAGTCACCGAGCTGTTCATGCGCTTGTGTGAGCAAGTAGAGATACGGCACTGCTTCGACGAGTGCAGCTGCGCGTGTTGCAAAAACGAGTGCGTCACTAAACTTGTTCTGCATGCAAGTGCAAGAAGCGTGCATAGTGCAGAATACAGCAGTCAGTTTGGCACATCATGATTGTGTTGAAGAAGTCAGTGATCGATAGCGATCGATGATGAACGAATCTATGGTACCTGGTTATACATATCGAGTGCCGTCTGATAGAGCTGCCCGGCATGATCTGCTGATTCGAGCGCGTACGTTTGATCGAGAGATTCGATCTGATCGTGCATGTCGATCGCGGCGTCTTGGATCTTGAGCGGCTGTGTTGCGGTCAGTGCGCCGAGATGGCCTTCCGCTGTATGCACTGCAGTAGCCATGCTGGCAGTCGCGACGCCAATGGACACCCTCGCCAAGAGAAGCAGCAACAGCAGCGGTGCATGTAGCAAGCACGCATAGCGAAAACCTGCTGCGCGCACTACCTGCACCATGCGGCACCCTTAGTTGATCTGCTCGAGTTGTGTTGATGTGCAAAGAGTGATTTACATGAAAATCTTGTAAAGGCACGATCTTCGGCATGCAGACAATAAATAATATTATCATATTTGTTAGTAAATATCAGAGTATAATATTTATTAGTTCGTGGTAAATGCCGAAATCAAAACTGTGGGGACAATTTTGGGCAAATTAAAACGACGAGAGCAATAGCTCGACGTAAAAATAATGAAGAGCTGCAACGCGGATGGAACGACACCCCTATTGAATGGCTCACACACACGTTTCCTCGTGTGTGATGCTGTGTCCGTGTAAACTAATATTGGTCGAAGTACGACGAAATCGAGACTTATAAGTCGTCAAGGTTACAGTAGCGGTACTCAAGTTTGTTTAATGCTCGATCAACGGTGAATATATATCAGTCGCCAATATCATTTGACGTATCCTTGCCAGCGATATTAATGACAAAGTTTTGTCAAATGTGCTTGGCGAATCGAAAAGAGTATACATCTGTAGATCGATTAATAAAGACGAGTGATAACATGTAGTATAGGCAGACATCAGATTGTGTGCGAGATTTGACCCTCTCTCTCTGCGATCCTTTTACACCCTCGACGTAGTCCTATAGCGATGGTTGTATAATGCGTTTACTAGTAGAAGTTTGTTTGTACACGATTTTACTACAAACTGCATTTATATATACTCATATATTCAGATACATGTGGAAAATGGATAGCCAAATGCATATCTCGCTCGGTCAAATTTCATTTAGTACGCGGTTCCAAAGTTAATGAAACCAAAGTTCAAAAACTCTACAATATTTTCTTGCATGTTCTCATACTTCACCCAGAAATATAAACACAAACTATTGTCATTACAAGTCAAATGCTTACGTTATCTCAAGTGCTTGAGAAAACAATTTGTAGCTTGCTCTCTTTTGCCAAGCACCCCCACGCTCTCTCAGCTAAGATTTTCAAACCTCGTACCATTGCTGCTCCAGACAAAGATGTTTGCGAAATATAATGGTTACTTCCTTTCGATAGGTCGACTACGTAGAGGAATTACGGCTATTAGTATGTATGTAAGTTATGCAATCGTCAGCAGTATACATATCGCATCCTCACCGAAATACACGGAACCCCAAAAATCAATGATATAAGAACAAATAAGATACAACGAAGTAGCTATGCTACATGAGCATTTACTGCTCACCTGTGCACAAATGCAATCAATATATTACGAATAGTCGATTGATCATGTAACTTTATATATGATTCTCAATATAGTATGATGTTTGGAGTAAAAATATATATATTACGTGACATAGATGAGCTGCATTGCTTACAAAGTCAAACACAAAGGATCTAACAATCTTGCCACTTCTCATTGTTGTTTGGTAAAAGTTCGGATATATGGATAGTTTTGAAGATCACTACCGACTTCATACTATCTATTCGTCCTAAAAATGCCATACTGTCCCACAGCGACGTTTTAGTATACAAAACACTGACGTATAGACTACACGAATTACGTCGAAAGCATAGATTTTGCTGATACGTCAGCTGTACTTGCGGAGAGAAACGATTGGTACAAAAATTTTACAGATGCAGATGCAAGTTGATTTATAAATGACATTTTGTGAAGTCAATTTATACAAATAAACAAAACACATGTAATCTGCAGAGCTGCTTTAGGCGATAAGCCAAGTTATAGAATCTTGTATACATTGGGCTATTCAGTATTCCAAAGGGAAGTGACACAGTGTTTGTTCGACTACCTCCTTGTACTTGGCAATCGTGCACTCCTTTCGATCAACCCCGGCCGGGTCACTTCGGATACGTTTTTTCTCCTAATGTTAATTTTGATACAAATGAGCAAAACATGATTTTGGATTCTGGCCGGTGTTGCCTCCTCCGCTCGGTGAGCATCGGTCGCTGGGCCCGCCTACGCAGATCACTGGTGGACGCCGCTCGCTGCGCATCGCTTGGCAGTCCACACAGTGTCGGCTTTGGCTACACTCCCTCTGTTTCCTCGCTCAACTGCATTTTTCGTGTAAAGTAACAATGAAAACGTATCCAAAGTATCCCGACCGGGGAAGATCGAAAGGAGAGCCGGCAATCGTTGCAAAAAGTGCAGAAATATATCGTCATTCAAATTTCCCTCAGCTAGTCACTTTAAAAAAATTCTGAGCAACATGTTGTATCGATCTTCACCATACAAAGTCTATGTGATAAGTATTTTCGATCGAAGACGGACTAACTGTAAATATGCGTGCTTTAAGCTGGAGTTCTCTATGGGTGGTACTACAGTCATTGTCATTTTAGCTAACAATAGTTTTATATTCCATTTATTTGATCTTGAAGAAGCGCGACGTTATCACGCATTTCATTCATCGCGACAACGAACAAGTAGACTTGCTCAACAACACGAGAAGCAATGGAGAACTACAGCATCTACGACGAGATCGGCCGCGGGACGCACTCGTTCGTGTACAAAGCGCGACGCAAGCGCAGCATCGAGTTCGTGGCCGTCAAGTCCACCGCCAAGTGCCGCATGGACAAAGTGCGTTGTGCACGCGTACGCTACAACAAACACACACAGTCAGTACATGCACGCATGGACTGACTCAATTGATCTGTTTATCTTTCGTCCAACAACGGGACGCGTGCAACTATCGCTGCTGCGATAAACATGGCTCACGCCGTAACAACACGTCAGATCCTCAACGAAGTGCAGCTGCTGCACAAGCTCGACAGTCGCCATGTGCTCAAGTTTTACAACTGGTACGAGTCACAGAACCACATCTGGCTCATCTTGGAGTACTGTATCGGCGGCGACCTGCTCAATCTCATCACACAAGACAAGAGCCTCCCAGAGCCAGCAGTGCAGGTGCGTCGTGTTTGTAAACCAACCATCTGCATCGTACATGACAACTCGCTCATCCTTTAGGACTCATCGTATGTATGTACTGCGCTATCTCTCTTAGCTCTTTGGCAGTGAGCTCGTCGCAGGATTGCAGTACCTCCACGCCCATGGCATCCTGTTTTGCGATCTCAAGCCTGCGAGCATCCTCATCGATGAGTTTGGGTCGCTCAAGGTCCGTTGGTCTCTTTCTCTCGCTCTCGCTCTTGTTATAGCTCCACTCGCTTACGTGTCTGTGCGTTGGTGTAGCTCGCAGACTTTGGGCTCGCGCGCCGCATTCCAAACCACGAGACGCTCGCAAGTGCCTCCCCCGTACGTCCAGCTGTCTGGTTCGTCACGTCTTCAGTCTCTCACGTGCTCATCCACTCCACTTGCGGCTGTAGCAACTAGCACCCGGATCACCAAACTACATGGCGCCAGAGCTATTTCACCAACCTGGAATCCACAGCTTTGCGTCGGACTTTTGGGCGTTGGTAGCGTTTTCGTCTGCTGCTGTTGTTGTCTATTCAAGCATTCGCGACTGGTTCAATCGACTGAACGCCTTTGAATTGGCGCATGCCACCAACAGGGCTGTCTCCTGTACGAACTAGCTGTTGGCCGCCAGCCGTTCACGCACACGAACTTCTCGGAGCTCGCACGCATGGTACAACAATGCACTATCGCACGATTGAATGTGCCTTGTCCCTCTATGCGCTCGCTGTTACGGTCGTGTCTCTCACGTACACTACGTCATTCCTCCTAGATCCAAGCAACTGCGTTGGAGCTCCCTGTGCCTGGCTGTACGATGTGCCCATCGTTCTGGACGCTCCTGGAGCGCTTGCTAGAGAAAGATCCGTTCGAGCGCATGACGTGGTGCGCGCTTGTTTGTCGTCTGCGTCTACAACTTCATTCGAGCTGATGTGGCGAGTGGCGATGCGATTGTGTGGCTGTAAACGCACACTAGGGACGAGCTCGTGGCGCATCCGTTCTGGACCGGCCTCCCACGTCTCGCAGCAGTCGCCATGCCGGAACAAAAGCTGTTTGACGTAGCAGCAGCTACAGCAAACACGTGCGTGTTTGAATCTGTTACTTGTATGTATAGCTGCCTGGAAAAGAATCATGGACAGGTGCTCACAATGTTGCACTTTGTAGAATGACTCGTCGTCTGTCGCTTGAATCGGATGCCACCATGACGACAAACAAGACGGAGAATGACGCCGTCGATAAGGTCGCGCCGAGCGATCACGCCAAGCACAGTCCAATAACCAGTACGACGCTCTCCACTGCGTCTGTCGACCGAACGAATCGTGATAGCAGCAGCTCGAGGAGTGCAGCAGCAGACGACGACGACGGCAAATCGAGTAAATCCAGCGATGACGATTACAACGAAGACAGTGGCAATGACGAAGCCGGTGACGATGCTGACGATGCTGACGATGACGAGCGTCTGGAGCTGCTCGATCAACGCAGCGCTGCACTGCGACCTGTCTCGGCGCCTGTCCAACCCAGTGCGTTTGCTGACCGTCACACGTCTACGAAACCGCGACGCAGTCACCCAGTCCACAGTAATCACTCTACAAACAATCAGGACCCCAGTCCGACGCGCGAGTCGCGCAAAGCGTCCAAGTTCAATGAACAACAACAGCGCGGCTTTCGTGGTAACCACGACAACGACGAGAACAAACGCTCTCGTCCAAACAACGTACGCGCGCCAATAGCACCACGCACGGCGCCGTCAAAGCCGACTGCAAGTCGCACAGCGTCCACAACCAGCAATCGACATCGCACAATAATGCACTTTGACGGTCCCTTTGACCGCGATGGTCGCCTTGGTGGAGCGCTTAAGAAGCCGTCGGCGCTTATATTTACGCCAGCTGACTGCGCAGTCAAGCCGATTGTGTGTAGTGACGAGATCGAATCGATCGGAGTTGCGTCCGTGGATGTTGACGCACTGGCGTTTGCACCACTTGTACCTGAAGAACTGCTGTCGTGTCCGACCGAGACGCTCGAGAGCCACTTGAAAGACATCTACTTGAGCCTCAAAGCAAGCGACGCGAGCCCAGTCGAGCGCTGCAACGTACTCGCGCACCTCTATACGCTCTGTCTCCACTCGAAGCTCGCCAACGTCGTCGTCAACAGCTCGATCCTCGCACTGCTTGCGCGACTGCTGGCAGGTCTCGCAGCCGCGCCGACAACGCAGCTACCAGTTTCTACACAAGCGGTCACTGCGATGCTCTGTCTGGTGCTTGGCGTGCTCTTCCGGTTTGCGACGTTCATCGCACCGTCGTCGCCCGAGCAGCTCCAAGCGCTCGTCACGACACTGACGCTCGTCACACGCACAGCGATCAATAATGACGAGGAAGGCGACGTCGGTGACTCACATGCAGCAGTCGCTAGTGGCATTACGTCAGCACAGCTCACGCGTCGACGGGCGGCACCGTGTCTTGGGGAGTTGCTCTTTTACGTCTCGACACAGAAAGAATGGACGTTCCCAGCCGCAGGGCTCGAGTGTATCGTCGAAGTGCTTGGCACTAACACGAATACTCGCACGCGAGACGTCGTGCTGTGTCACTACACTGTGCGCACGCTCTGCAACATGTTGGTGCACTGCACCGACGCACCGCTCCAGGCGATGCTCGTGAACGAACGGATTGCACGCCCACTCGTTGCGTTACTTGTACAACTCGCAGCGCAATGCGATACGGATGACGCTGCGGATATCCTGTCACTGCGTGCAACGACGACCCAAGCGATCAGCCACGTGTTGCGGCATTTGCATTCAACACCATCGTCTGTGCGGAGGCGAGCGTCGGCTGAACAGACGACGAGCAGCGCTACCACCAAGTCCTCTCGCGAGCGCTTGACGTTGCTGCAGTGCACCACGGCACCATCTGTGCTCGAAGCCCTCTGGCTTGGCGTGACGCACTGGACCGCATCAACCGAGCTCGCAGTTGCGTCATTTAACGCGCTCAGCACGGTATTCGACCTCAAACCCGCGCGCGGCACAAACACAATGGACATGAGTCGCGAACAAGCGGCGCTGGATGCAAACCGCACAGCGCTATTTGCAAGCAACATCGTGTCGTTTCGCGTACTCGCAGCGATGCTCGCAACGACGTCGCGGTTCGACGATGTCGTTGCGACCGATCGTCACCCGAATGGCGCACAGACCGCTGACACGAACGCTACTACTGCAGGTCATCGTCGACGCTATTCGCTCGACACGAGCAGCGGCGGCGGCGCACCGAGTCGCTTGCGTGCGAAAGCGATGCTGTTTCTCCAGCTTGCGATGCAGACGAGCACGTGGTTTGCGCTCCAGTGCATCCAGCAGCGACACGTCGACGTTGTTGAGCGCGTGCTGCAGCCATTCGCTGCATTCTTGCGTACGCCAAGCGATAGCGCGAGCAACGACAACCGCAGCTTGTCACCATCTACAAACAGCGCTGACGCATCATCGCCGTCTCGGTCATCTTCATTTGCTACAAGCAATGCACACAACAGCAGTCGAATCAAGCGTCGAAGCAGCCGCAGTAGCGCAGCATCGACGCTACCGAACGCAGCAGATACGTACGTGCTCCAGTGCGCGCTCAACTTGGTCCGTGCGTCGATCCGCTTGGCGCTCAAACTCAGCGCTGAGTGCATCGCCGCACGCGACAACGACGAGGCGCGCGAGGACCGCGCACAGAGTCGCGCGACAGTGTCATCCGCGTCGTTTGAGCTGCTGGACGCACTGCTGCGCAACACGCTCTGCCGCACACAGCTCGTGCGGTACTTTATCGCGAACGACGGCCACGAGTTTGCGTTCTTTGTGCGGCTCATGGCGAAGCTGCTCGTGACGTTCCCGACCGAGCTGCTCGTCCGCAGCGATCGCGACAGCAATAGCGACAGTATTGATACGACGACTGTCGCAGTCTGTGTCTCGGACATTTTGTTGCGACTGTTCCATGGCCGCGTGCGCGACGTCGCGGTACTGCTTGCAGTCGAGAATGAGCTGCTTGTCACGCAGCTGCTACCGGCAGTCGCTCTACAGCTTCACGGCGGTGGTGATGCGATTAGCTTGACAGCTAACGGTAGTAGTGCTCACGGCCATGGCGACGACAACCATTTGTACACAAATTGCATCCGCATTCTGTCCGTCGCGCTGCTGCAGGGCGACGATGCCGACAGTGCCGCCAGCGACAAAACGACAGCCACAACAGCAGCAACCGCACGCTGCGATGTGTTTATCAAGGCGCACGTGCTGCCGAGCGTCTGCGCAGTGCTCCACGCATCGAGTGCTCACACAAACGAGAGCGTCTGGCAGGTCACTGTCGAGTTGCTCGATCGACTCGTTGCGCGCGACGCACTGCTCGTGCGCGAGCTCGACGCAGCAGGGCTCGTGGCGCCAGTGCTCGCGCTGCTGCGCGCTCCCAAGCGCCTCGGTGTGCAGTCGCTCCCCGCTACTGCAACTGCTCTTGTGAAGCGCGTCGTCGAAGCCAAAGCAACGGACGCACTTGACGAGCTTTGCGCGAGTGGCGTTGCGGATGCGCTACTCGCTGGACTCGAGAACGCAGCAAGCGAATCGCATGGCGCACAACAATGCGATCTGCTCGCAACGTTGTATGCGTTGTTGCTGAGTCGCTACGACACGCTCCGACGCGCGAAAGCAGCACAGACGCCAGCGTCACCTGCACCGGCGACGTTTGAGCGCCTCGTTCGCTGTGCACCGCTTGTCGTGACGCTGTGTGCGTCGTCGCAGTCACAACCGTCAGTATCTCGTAAGAAGCAGACCACGGACCGCAACGGCACTGCAAGTGATCAGCACACGAACGACGAAGTCAGCAACCGTAGCAGCAACAATGAAGAGCACAACGATGATGCGACTGTCACTGAGCTCGCGTCACGGTGCCTCATGTACCTCTCGCAGGTGCGTGTCCGTGGGATCGCTCGCTTGTCAGCTCTCGCATGTTTGCTCGTATGGAGGTAGCTACATTCGTACAGTTGCTGTCGTGTGCTGTGCGGTGCTAATCTCTGTCTCTCCTGTGATGGCCAAACCAGATCTTTGGCGACAAGCTCAACGACGTCGTCTTTGCACGAGCTGCCAAGCACCAGCGAGGCAGTAGTGACGACGATGCAGTCGCCAGGTGCGCTTAGCTGTGTGTTGAGCTGTTACTGCCCACTAAATAAGTGAAATGAACTGCGCTCTGTACACACCACAGCTCGATTCTCTCAGCGCTTGAGCCACCATCCTCGTCCTCGCAACTGGCACCGCCAGACGACATCGTCGTGCTCCGCGTGCTGCTCACGCTCAAAAACTGCATTCGGTGCCAGAAGAGCAGTCATAACAATAGCAACAGCGTCCGCATTGGTCGTTGGCTATTCGAGCACGTCAAGCTGTACAAGTGCGTCAAGGGATTCGCGCGCACAACGCGAGCAACAACTGCAAAAGCCTCGGCATCCAGTACGACCGAGCAGATCAGCAAGACCGCATCTGATATCGTGCGACTGTGTCAGTCGTCCACGACCTCGTCATCGACATCATCGACTGCACGATCATCGACATCGTCCTCCAAGCACTACTGACCCCATCAATCACTATAGACTCCCATCAATCACACATGGACAACACAAACGAACGTAGCAGTCTATTTCCCTCAGACGCGTCTCGTCGTCGTGCTTGACAATGCAAATTCCAATTTCTGTCGACCATCGACGAGGTGACACCGCACGAGCCCTCGTGTCGACTGTCGATCTAAGTTCGACAAGAGCATCACTACTCCAAGTCTGTGCTCATCGAGCTCCGCTGCTCAAGTTCGTGCGTGAGCGAGATCATCCGGAACCGTGTGATCTCCTCCTCCAACACAAACGTGACCTTGCGCTCGTCGATGAACTTGCGCTCGAGGTACTCACATCGCGCCAGCAGGCGGTCGTTCTCCTCCGTCAGAACCTCGCTCTCCTGTGCACGGTCCTGCGCTTCCTTCTCGGCCTGCGTGAGCAACACCTGCAACGAGTCGTTCGCGCGCATCAAACTGTCGACTTGAACATACAGCTCTCGCTGCAGGTAATTGACGGAAAGTAAAGCGATCATCCAGTATGCTGTTAATAGACAATCGAAAGCGTATAGTGTCGACAGTTATGAACGCACCATCATCTCGTCCTTCCCGTCGCTGTGGATTGAGTAACAAGAGAGCGACAGAGAGCAAGAGAGGATGATGACAGGCAGACATTCGGTGCTACGTCAGTCAAGCACCCGAGACGAAGGCAATCGACCGCCCATCGATCGTCATGCGATGTAGAGTACACATTACACTACAACGCACTCTTTCGCGTTTTCGAGCCGCAATTCGTGGAGCTGGACCGGGACGCTCATGAGCTGCTGCTGCTGCGTCTGCAACACGCCAATCACGTGCTTGAGCTCCTGTTGTTGCCGCACGAGCGCCGCGATCGTCTGCTGCTGCTGCAGAAACTGCGCCGCTGAGATCGTGATCGACTTGCTTCGCGACGCTGCGTAGCGGCGGCTGTAGCCACAGGTCGGACTCGCGCTCGGACTCTCTGGCGGAAACTGCATCCGGCTGCTAGCAGGTGGTGCTGCAGTCGATGCCGTTGTGTCAGCGAAGAACGCGCTCGAGCGATACGTTGCACGCGAAGCAGCTGGTTCGTGCTCGTCTGCGTAGCTGTCCGTGCCGCTGTCTTGCGTCGCCAGGTCGCTCATCTGGAGCGATGAGCGAATCGGACTCATACTGCGCTGCCGCTGGCGACGATGGTGGTGATGCTCGCGCACGCGCATCTTCTGCGGCGTCTTCTGCGGCGTCAAGCGCACGCGACCACCGTTCGTGCGTGCGAGTGTGACCATCGCTGCAGGTTTCGATGCTGCAGTGGAGGCGCCAGTCCCTGCTGCTACTGCGGTGCGGTGCGAGAGCCGTGCTTGCGTCTGGAAGAGGTGGTAGTCGACTGACGAGGTGCTGCGCGAAGTGTAGTCCTGGCTCGTTCCAGCTGTCAATACAGGTGAAGTCGACGCACAAGCAGCAGCATCGTCGATCGTGTCGGTCGATGCACTTTGCAAGAGCTCGTGGTCGTCGTCCAGGTTGTCGCCGTCCGCGTCGTTCTGCGCAAAGAGCTGACAGGCGATGACATGCAGCACACGCGCAGAATTAGCTTCATGGACATACGAGCAAAGAAAGTGAAGAGGCAGAATGCAAAGGGGAAAGAAATAGGAAGAGCAGAACGCACGTCGTTTGCATCCGTGTGTGGTGACGGAGACTCGGTAGTCAACTCGGTGATTGTGAAGCGGCTCTTGCGCTTTGTACTGTGCTGCTGCTGCTGTTCGCCACTCGATCGTCGACTCTCGCGCCGCGCGAGCGTCAATTGCGATGGATTGGGTGACGACGCACGCGGTTCCTCGTCATTGACACCCGCGTCGTCCGCAACAACGTCCACAACATCCGCACGCGCAGTTGGACCAGTGAGCGCGTCCGTCGAACCTGCGTCGACAGCAGTGATCGATGTGACGATCGCAAGCGCTGGCGGTTGTTGCTGCTGCTGCTGCTGCTGTGAGGCGCTAGGCGGAACTACGTTGGACACGACGCACGCGCCATCAGCTGCCGGGTCGTTGTCACCGCCTGGAGGCACTACCGACGGTGCGATAATGCTGGGCGACGGTTCGGGCTCGGACTCGACAGTCGACTGGAGACTTGCGGTCGTGGCGTCAGACAGCGCTTTCTCATACGGTATATCCGGCGCTGCTACAACGTATGGATCGTTGTTGTCGATAACGTGCTCGGGAGTTTCCGGCTGTGCTTGCATTGTTGCTGACCGTGTGCTCTGCCGCAACAGCGGCGACGCGAGTGGTGAGATGTCGTCCACGTCGATTGTCTGCGGCTCGAGCTGCGGTGTCGGTGGTGGTGACACCTGTTTGGCGACTACGAGTATCGGATCGGCTAGAGGGACAACGACTGCGTCGAGAAGCGGCTGCACGACGGCATCGCCAGTGGTTACTGACACCAGCGGGCTGTCGTCGTCCTGGAACGGCAGGTCGTCATCATGCATGATGCAAGGCGAGTGCGGCGAGAGGTCGGTGATCGTGAACCGGCCCTTGCGCTCGACGCGCGCAATGCGCTGGCGCGGCGCTGGCGCCTCCATCGTCGCTCGCAGTTGCTGCTGCTTGCGTTAATTGTCGATGGAGCTTCTCAATTCGACAAAGACCTCACAATTGGGATCTGGCTTCACAACAGCGCACTCGAAACATAATGTGGACCACCTTAGTTTAATGTGTGAACTGCTAGTTGTTTCACGAAAGCCAGCTGACAACGAGACAAACTTGCCACAACTTTACTAGGTACACACGTACAAAGCAAGTCAGCGCATTGCACACCAATCGTCGTCCAACAACGAGCAAGCATGCAAAGTCATGACGATCGGTGTTGTGGTAGATGTGGGTTGTGGCTCACAAATAATGCACATGCAAATGCTTGAATCCGTGTCTCTCTCTCTCGGTTTCACTCTCTCTCGTTCACTCTTCCAATCATTAAACCCTACAGCGAGTGCTTATCGTCCCACAACTCGTTCGGGTGGATCGTGAGGTCGACGACTTCGGCCGTCTCGTACAGCGACGAGTCGTCGCCTTCGGTCATGCCCTTGAACACCGTGTCCTCAATGTGTTCGTGGCGCTGCATGAGCAGCTTGAGCTCGTGCGGGACGTTCGGGATCGACCGTTCGATGATCACGCCGATCATGAGGCACACTTGGCACGACAGCACAAACACGAACGCTTTCGTCGATGTCGACATGCTCGAGTTCTCAAACAGCGGCGACGTCCAGAGAATCAGCGCGCAGTTCGTGCCGAGCGCAATGTACGACATGAACCGCAAGATGTAGAACCACGCGCCGATGCTCTTGGCCGGGTATGGAAACGGCCGGCGGTGCACGTAGCACAACTGCACAGATGCATAATGCGCGATTGCATATCGATAGCGAGAAACAACCACCATGAGTTGTTAGCCACGTGACAAGTGTGCACCCACGTAAGATGAGAGGGACAAACAACTAAGCAATCAAGCACAACACAAAAACAAGCAAATCAAAGCAGAGCACAACAAGCAAACCAAAGCAGAGCACAACAACAAACAAGGAGAGCAAAACAAAACAAAACATGCAACAAAATCCAACAACAAACATGAAACAAACAAAAACAACAAACACAGCAAACAAATATACAACATGCAACAAAAACAGCACAACAATAACGCACCTTGATCGAGTCGACGTGGATTTCGACAATGTTGTTCGCAAGCGCGAGCAGCGGCGTGAGTGGGAATGCGACGACAAAGAGCGTGATAAAGCCGTACTGGATGACCATCTCGTTGTAGTCCTCAAACGCTTCGTTGTGCTCGTACGGCATGAGCTTCGCTTGGTCTTCGATGTAGTTGTGACTCGTTTCTTTGTGTGCATGGCGCTCGCGGTAGAGCTGGAACCGGTACTTGAGGTACGGCACGACGACTTCGAGCGTATTGCCGACAATGATGCGAATGAGGAACAGCACGAGCAACTGCGACTCGAGCTCCTGCATGCAGTTGCCATCCAGACACTTGTCTTCGAGATACTTTTTGATGAACGCGATGTAAAAGAACGACGCAAACGAATTGCAAAACTGGAACAGAAACACCTTGACGACCAAGTGGTTCTCGTAGTCGTGTTCAGTCCGGTGGTTTTCGTAGTCGTTGAGGCGCGTCGCAACGCCTTTGTAGACCATGTTGAGGATCAGAATCTGTATCGCGTTCAAGCCCGTGACGCACTGCGTGAGTGTACTGCGGTTCGCGATGTCGTATGTGTACGTGCGCCCGCCGATCGACAACTCCTGTTCGTCGTTGATCACGTGCTTGAGAAAGAACAGCCCAATGAGCGCCACGAGCACGATGCAAACCATCATGAGCACGACGATGAGCGACACGAGGAACGCGCGGCGGCGCTTCGTCTTCGATTCGTACGTCATCTCTTCTGCGTCGTTCACCGCGTTGTAGCTCAACGTGCCGCGAAACTGGGCGCGGTACCGGAGCGTCCGGTGGAAGCCGTGGAGGCCCCACAGCGAGTTGAACAACCCGTTCTTGCGCTTCCAGACTTCTGCAAAGACCGACGACCACGCGACGACGAACGCTGCGAATGCAATCAGAATGTACCCCTGGTCCTCGCCACGTTCAATGTCTTGCGTCTGCAGCACGGCGTACGTGATGATCCCAGCGATCGACGGGAACACGAGCATCTTCGTGTAGAACCCGAGCCACGCAAAGTACAGTGCGATCTTCTCGCCAAAGTAGAATCGGATCTTATTGAGCGGTTGGTTCAGCATGAACCACCGCAACGCCCACGTCTGGCGCAATTCGACCAACGCAGCTTCGTCGTGGAGCGCAAACATCTCGCCCGTGAGGTACTCGCTCACGACCAGCGCGTCCGTGTTGATGTGCCGCGTGACGATCCCAGCCGCCAAGCGAATGCGGTCTTTCTGGCTAAACAGTGTCTCTTCGCGCGCGCCGCCCCATACAATCGAGTATCGACGGTAGTACGGCTGGAACTTGGCTTCGTGCCGATACGCGGCAAACGGCGCAAAGTACGTCAGTGGGTCGTACGCGACGCCCCCGAGTGCGGCCCAGCACCGCTCGACGACGCTGCCTTTGTACGGCCGCACGTCGCCGACGTCTTCGATCGCAAACTGCCCGTCAACTTCCTCTGTGTGGCCCCAGACCTTGAGCTTGTGGTGCAACTTGGGGTGGAACTCGTCGCCGCGCGTCATGAGCAGCGGGTCGAGCTCCGGGAACTCGGAATCTTTGAACGCCGTGCCGCGCGTGTGGCGCAAGTGCTCGATCGCGTCGCGCCACGCGTCGTTGCCGATCTCCTGCCGCACAATGTTGTTCTTGTCTGCGTGCGCCCACATGTCGAACGGCTTGTTGCTCACTTGCAGGCGGTAGTTCGTCCGATCAGCTTCGACGCGCAAGTCGTTGTCGTCGGCTTTGATCGTCATGATGATCTACTTAGTGCAAAGAGCCCATCCGATCGCATGCGTCAGTGTATTATGCCATGGCATCTCTACTTGTCTACAACACAACACACATATGCAAACGCACCTCGTCGCTGTCGCAGCTGAGAAACATGCGCGTCGTCAAGCCACAGGCGATCTGGACGCGGCGCGCGATCGCCATTGCCACGGCTTCACAGAACAATTGCTCGGTCGTCTGTGCGCGCGAGCCAGTAAGCTGTTCGTACTCGCGCTCGAGGAGCTGCTCTTCGGCCAGCAGACGCGCTTGCTCGGTCTCGTCACTGTGGTCGTTCGCGGGCTCTTTCGGGATGACCTCGTTCCCGTGGTCGTCCAAGTAGCACCGCTTCGTCCGCAGCACGCGCGCAAACGGATCGATCACGATGTGGTTGTACAACTGACTCCGGCGACCGTCTTTGCCGGTCAGGAGCGTCACGAATGCGTTCAGCGTAAACTTGTGCGGCTCTTTGACTTCGCCGCCCTCGCGCCGAGCAAAGATCATCACGAGGTCGTGGTCGTACAGCGTCTTTTTGTCGAACGGCACGGCGGTGCCGCCGCTGCCGTCGCACGGCTTGGTGGCATGGAGCGATTCCATGTGGTTGCTGTAGTCCATGCGGATCGCGTGCGATGGCGACCGCATGCCCGTGTACGAGTCGTACGAGTCCGTGCTCGTCGGCGCCATGGTGGTGTCTTAGAGTATCGGGGACCGCCACGCCACGTTGACAACTAAGATGTCTACAGATGTCGTCTGGAGAAGAGCCACGTCGGAGCGACCGTGTCGATTCGTAAATGGCGGCGGCCATAAATGTTGGCGTTGCGGCTGCTGTCAAGTCATCCACACACAACACAACACTATTTTGGCATACAATGCGCAAGTGCAATTCGAATAGTCGGAAGAGACTAGCCAGAAAGTGTTTGGGACACGCGACGGGGCAGCCATGATTGTCCCGCACATAAAATTAATAGTATCTGACTAGCTACGGAACTATCTTACATAAACAGTACAGTATAAAGAGTTAATTGTGCGACAAACGACATCACGTACGAGAATGAGAACAATACTGGTATTTGACATGATATACGCTAAGAAGAAAAACTGATCCTACATTCAATAACTTTGGAACCTCGCAAAATCAAACTAAGGTGGTCCACATTATGTTTCGAGTGCGCTGTTGTGAAGCCAGATCCCAATTGTGAGGTCTTTGTCGAATTGAGAAGCTCCATCGATAATTAACGCAAGCAGCAGCAACTGCGAGCGACGATGGAGGCGCCAGCACCGCTGCCTCGCAGAGTTCAAAGAACACACTGTGCGTTGCTGTCGACCAGCCGGACGGATTCTACAGTGTCCATGGACTGACGCTTTAACATACACTTGCAGGACTTTATCTCGGACTTTGCAACGAACGAC
>JAADXH010000782.1:0-16904 GCA_023337595.1 Globisporangium camurandrum | reverse complement strand
CTCGAACGAGCTGGCAAACAAGTGCACGTGCTGGACTCGGTGCTGATTGCGCCGCCTGCACACATCCAGGTACGATCCGATGTAATGCACTATGTCGCGTATGCGTGGGTAGGACGAGTCCATTGTGCCTATTCTCGCTCTTGTGTTTCAATATGTAGTACCGGTTAGCTTTAAGAATATAATTTTTTTGACAATATACCGATAAGACCTATTTTTACTTTTTCAAACTGCTACAAACGTAATGATGAATTTCGATATCAACCTGTAGTAACTTTGAAAACTCGACGATTCTCGAAACTATTATGTATTTGTAGCAAAAGTGCGGAATCAAGCCACAATTAAAGTGCTTTTAGTCGCGACACAACTTGCACTCGCACTCGCACATATTCGCCACACTGCAACTTCCGCATCGGACAAGCGCACAACGATGAAGCGGCGGCTGGATGAGATCGAGACCAAGCGCGAGCCCGGCACTGATGCACCACCACCAAATGCCTGCACAGCGCTCAGCGACGAGATGAAAGTCATGGTCGCTGAAATGGTCGCAAAGGAGCTGCTACAGAGCTTCACCAAAGGCGGCAACGCGAGTCGTTTTGGCAACGTCGGCTTCGCGTCGAGCGAGGAGCAGAACGTGAATGCGTTCTTGCACCAAAAGCTCGGCAAGAATCACCTCACGCGCCGCCCTGGACCTGGTGGGACGCGGCTCACGTACATTGAGAGCTGCAAAGCCATTGAGCTCGCGAACCTCGCATTCGGCTTCAACGGCTGGTCCTGCCGCGTGCTTGAGTGCAAAGAGGAATACGTACGTTGTCGCTTGTGTCTGTGTCTAATAATGTATGTGTGCTTCTACAGCGGCTGACGCGATACGGATGTATGTGCCTGGATGTCTCGGTAGCGCGTGCAAAAGGGCGATCGGTGGCACCTCGGGTACAGTTCACACATGCGCATTGAGCTCAAGGACGGGTCGTACCATGAGGACTTTGGCTTTGGGCAGTCTGACGGCCAGCGCGACCTTGGCGCGGCAGTCGAGCAAGCAAAAAAGGTGCGTCACGCATTTGCTTGCTGCTTTGCTGGTATTGCTAGCAAACAGCATCCACGCACATTACAAAGCACTCAACAGCCTAACGACGCTATTGACACTCGATCGTTCGTTGCGTGTTGTGTATAGGCGAGCATATCTGATGCGCGGAAGCGAGCGCTGCGCCTATTTGGCGAGTACCTCGGCAATTCGTGCTACGACCGCGAGGTGCGTCATTGCGGCGTCGCTGTGTTTTTGTGCTTGCAGCCATCGTCGTGAGGACAGCCGACTGAATTCATTAGTGCATTTGTATTGCGACTGCAGCACATCAAAGACGTTCACTCGAGTCGCGCGCCGGCGTTAGCAAACGGCGAGTCGCCTGCTGCAATGGCTGGGCGATCAGCAACTGGTAGCGCCGGCGTCGTGTCGGCGAGCGGCGCGCCGACGTTGTTGACTGCTGCAGCGTCTCCATCTACAGCAACCACAGCAAACGGTCAGCAGCAGCAGCGTCCTCAACCAGCGCCAAACAACGGTACACCGCTGGTAGCGACGCCGCCGCGTGCTGCAGCATTCAATGCACCGAGCAATGCCGTGCCGCCTCGTCACGCAAACGCGCCGTATGGACAAACGAATGGCCACGGCACACCGCCATCGTCTACATCTGGATCGACGATCACGTCAGTTGCCTCACGGATTACGGCGCTACAGACTGCCGACATGAACAAACGCCAAGCGGTCGCGACTGCTACATACAACAGTCCAGGACGGACACCTCAGCAGCAACAACAGCTGGCGAGTGGACACCCTCCGCAACATCAGCAGCAACCGCAGCAGCAACAACAGCAGCAGCAACAACAACAGCAGCAACAGAGAGGGTTTGTTGCAAATGTGTTGCAGCAGAACCAGCCGCCGCCGACAATAGCAGCAGCAACACATGCAACGAATGGGCAACAGCAGCAGCGAGCGTACCCACCCAATGGAGCGATGCAGAACCGACCGCCACCGACAGCAAATGTGAATGCACCACCGCCAACAGCAACGTCGTCGTTTGGCGGACAGCAGCAGCAGCAGTTTGTTCGCCAGTTACAACACACGATGGGCACGAACGCACCGCCACCAACGCGCATGGACGCCTACGCTACTGTGCAGCAACAGCAACAACAGTGGCAGGGTATGATGCCACAGATCAAGACGGAAGGATTGCCGCGCATTGCTGGTGGCAACAACACGGCAGCGACCGCGTACGAACTCAACGACCTCAGTCTCTCGCAGTTTGACTACGATCCGCAGCGCTAAATTGCGTTCTACGCTGTTACTACGTAGTAGTAGCTATTACGTCCAAATCTAACTGCAGTATTTAGCCAGCGTAATGCGCAATGCGTCTCAAGAGCGACAGCAAACGACGACGTCCTAGGGCAGGATGCCGTTCGTAATCTTCTGGAACTGGTCGTACCGCTTCGTCCACGCGTTCTTGTAGCTCACGCTGATCATCTTCATGCACGCCTTGACGACGTGCTCGGTCGAGTGCGTCAGTAAGAACCGTTCACGTAAGCGCTGGAGGTCCCGCGACACGTCGCGGCCGCTAAAGCATGGGAATGTCGAGTTGCGCATCATGATCTCGACGAGTGCGATGATCTGCTCTGCTTTGCGCTGCGCTGCGAGCAAGCCGCGCACAAAGAGCTGGACAAAGTCACCAAAGACCGGTGACGCCGTGCCACCAAGGACGTCGACCATCTCGGCCGTGAGTTTGAACGGCGCGCTCTCGAAGCTCCAGCTCCCACCCGGTGCGATGCCGAGCAAGAAGCCAAAGTCAATGTGCACGACGTGACCTTCGTGGTCGAGCAAGATGTTGCCATTGTGTCGGTCCTTGATCTGCAGCAAGTAACACACGAGCGAGTATGCGACGAGACTGTGGAGGAACTTGCGCTGCGCAGTCTTGAACCCACGCGACGTTGCTGCGTCTGGGCCGCTACCACCGTGCGTCCGGACCAAGTGGTCGCGCAGACTCTTGTAGCTTGTCTGCTTCTTAAGTCCGTCGAGCGACTGCGCGTCCGTGATTGTCTCGAGCAAGCCGCACGTCTTGCCAGTTGACACGATGCGATACGGACGGAGATACAGTGGCAGCCCACTTAAGGCGAAGATGTCTTGGAACTTGGTGATGAGTTGCATGGCAAAGACTTCTTGTCGAATGTCGTCGTTGCTTTTCGAGATCTATGGCAGAAGGGGATATCGTGTGATGACCGTCCAGTTTAGGTAGGTTGTAGGTTAGTACAGAGCACGAGAAGACTCGAACGCAATACAAGCGCGATGCGTGTACCAGTGAGATGACGTTCCACCCTGGGAGGTGGCCATGCGGCGACGATGCACGAATGCGTTCCTGTCGTTTACATTCCGCAAGTAGTTAGTGCATTGGCTAACAAGCGAAAGGACCGAGTCGCTCGCACATACCTACATGCATACGCACCTTCTTGTCGTGCCAGCTCTCGTTGAACATCCCACCTTCGGTCAGCATCTTGGACAGACTCACTTCGTATGCGCTGCGTGAGTTGCGCCGAATCAAGTTCGTTTCGTCCTGCACTGCGCTGCTGCACGACGACGACAGCGCATTCAAACTCAACGCTGCAGAGCGCAACATATCGGTGCGCGGCGAAATGGCGACATCGACTGCCGACGGCTCGAGCGGCGGCGCAATGCCGGTGGACGCGTCTGCGGTGTCGCTCTCACCGAGCACGATCCCAATGTCGAGCTGCCGCTCGAGCTCCTTGAACGCGCTCGGCATCTCAGTCGCTCGCAGCGTGCTCTCACTGAGCTCGCTTGCAACGTCGTCGTCGTTGTTGTTGTCTCCTGTAGACTCGTCCACGCAAAGGAGCTTGCCATTGATCGAGAACTTCTTGATATAGCCAATGACCTCGGTCTCTTCGTCGACAACAGTCGCCTCGGACGCCAGTCCGCGCGAGCTACTGCAGCGCGGACTCACTGGTGGTGACGTAGCAGCTGCTGCTGCAGCACGTGGTGTCTTGGACATCGAGCTGCGATGACCCGCGGCGTTCACGTGATCCTCGATTACCTCAAAGCAGAGCAAGCACGGCGCGCGGCTGTGCGTCGAAAATACCGTCCCTTCGTCCGCGAGTACCCGCGTGATGCGACTGAATGGGTCCGAGACTCGACCGAGCGGAATGTACGCCATCTCGGGGATGTGCAGTGCCTCGAGTGCAGCTGGCAAGTGCTTCTTGCGCTCGCTCGGCGGATCGACGAGTCGCATCGCTTCCGAGATGTCGGCGAGCGCTTTCACGAAGTCGCGCTGCTCGTGAAAGTACTTGTACCGCTGCTTTCGTTCCTTCTCCATCCACTTGAGAACGAGTTCGCGTTGTTCTTTGAGCACTTTAGGTGATAGAGATGGAGTCCCTGTCGTTTCCGTCTGGAGCAAAGTTGGCGGCGACATCCCGGCGTCCATGGGATCGTTGATGCTGCTTTTCGTGCCAGTGTGGGCATCAAGTTCGCTCGTGTCGATCGCCAGTGCAGCCGTGTCAATCGTCAGTGCACTCGTATCGATTGTCGATGGCATCATCGTCGTCGCTGTAGTGGTAACAGAAGTAGTGGTCGTCGTCGTAGTGACTTCTTCTGGACGAGTCGCTGACGCTTTTGCGGCGTCGTGGCGACACATCTCTTGCAGTCGCTCCGTTATGCCTGGGATCTCCATCAACAGTGCCGAGACAGCGCCACTGCCACTGCTATTGCCACTGCTGCTACTGCTGAGATTGAAACTACCGCCAACTTGCGCTGGCAGCTCGAATTGTTGGTTCACGACTTTTGCTTCGATCGACATGAGTAGCTTGGCGCACAAGTTGTACGTTTTAGGATCCTTGTCCGCGATCTTGGCTTCGAGTAGCCAGAAGAGCTGGAGCGCCAAGTGGATGCAGTTCCCGAGGTGCTCAACGTACGCGTTTGCTTTGCAGATCGAGAGCAGCAAGTGTACGAGCTTCTCGGTCGTTGTGATCTCCGTGTTCACGACAAGGTGGACGATCTGCTGGATGTAGAACTCGACGTCGTCAACATTGCGTTCCGCGTACTCGGCGAGCCGGTCGATCACGAGCTCCGTGGCGACCGCATTGTCTCGGTACTGGTGCAGCAGAGACACGGCGACGTGGGCGTCAAAGCTGTCGCTGTCCTGAAGCAGCGCGACGAAGAACGACTTCTCGCTCGTGCTCGATGCAAAGTTCAGGCACGACATGGCATGGAGCCAACGCTGCTTCTCTGTCACCGTCTCGGCTTCGACGACCACGAGCTTGGACTTGGCTGTGCTGATCACGAGTGCATTCTCGAGATTGCTGAGGCCACTCGGTCCGAACAGCGATGCGCGCACCGACTTGTCGAGCTCCGCTGCGTTGCGCACACCGACGACCGTGATGATCTTCTTGGCCCCGATTGTAGTCGAGCTGCTGCTGCTGCTCGTCGATGCAGCTGCTGCACTCGCAAGCGCGTCGTCTTTGCTGTCAAACACAAGCAGTGTGCGGCCGCGTAGCACGCAATACCGTCGACGCCGCACGTGGATGCGCACAAACAGGTGGCCTTCCATGATCTTGTCGGCGCTGCTATTGTCGCTGCTGACATCGCTCGAGCCGTCCAAGGCGCGCGGACTCAGCTGCTTGGCGCTCGCGTCGCTTGTGCGAGCAGCAGTGGCGACAGCGACGCCGCCAATCGTCTGCTCCTTGCTCGCATGGAATCCGAATCCCTTGGCGAGCGACCGCGGCGACGACAGCCGGAACGATCTCGGACTTGCACTCATGTGGATGACCAGGTGTTTCACGGATTTGCTCGATGTCGCGTAGTGCGTTGTAGTTCTATCGCTGTATGTTACCGAAACTGCCGCTCGTACAGTACGATAACCAAGCAATAACAGCAGTGATCTGAACAAAGGCAACGCATTCGATCGGACACTATACATCCAGTACATTCCTAGTTCCTCTCAATGTCCAATGTGCTACCAACGTCTTCGCATCCACGCATACTCACATACTACAGTAGTAATCTGCTCAGACGCGTTCCAAACGACCCGCATCTGCAAGATCCGTGAACAGCTCGCCGTAAAAGTCACCTGGGAGCTTCGGCCGCATGTGTTTCTCAACGACAGCCGCAATCACGTCCGCGCGATTCGCCTCTGGACCGACGGGCGACGTCGCAATCGCGCCAATGTCAAACTGGTACCGATGGAACGCGCGCGAGAGCATCGCGGCGTTGATCGCAGTCTGCCGCACGAGCGGTGCGAGCCACGCGCTGTTCACGACCATGCCGTCCTGGAGCGGCCCGAGGACGCGCGAGCAGTACACCTCGCCGTCGTCGACGCAACTGTCTTCGTCGTTCGTGATCACGTCGCGCTGGTTGAACAACGGCGACGACTCGTGCGACACGTGGACGCAAAACAGATCGTTCTCGAGCGGATCGATGATCAAAAACACGCGCGACGTCGGTGTCGGGAGATTGAATACCGTGTCCCACAGCACGCTTCCTGGTCGGTACTGTTGCTGACTCTCGTTCCACAGAATCAAGACGTTCGAGCGCTCGAGCAGACTCCGTGCTTCGAGTGCCGAGTCCGCCATGTTGGTCGTATCCACTCCGTCGTCGTCGTCGTTGTCTGCCACGTCGACAGCAGCAGGAGCAGATCGCGTCGTCGCGAGTGGCAGCGTCGGCACGTAGAAGCACGCCTCGTGGCTGTAGTGTGCGTGGTACAGCATCTTGCCGTTCGTGCGGTCCGTGTCGAGACTGCCACTGTAGCCCGTGTGGCTCGCCGCATCGACGCAGTCGCCGAGTGACCGCAAGAAGCGCTGGTATGCGTCCGAGAGCGCGACGGTCCCAGCACGCACGTCCGCGCTGCTGGCGATGCAGACGTTGTCGTAGCCGCCTTGCGAACCCAAGCTCGTCGCATACGCAACGGCGATCTCAAACGTCTCGCGATCCGGGAGCTGGTCGAGCGACGCGAGGTCCTCGAGCAGCTGGCCGCTCGACGCGTCGTCCATCGCAAACACTGCACCCCAGTTGCGCACCGAGAGGAAACCGAGCTCCGTCATCATGCGTCGCGCAGTCTCCCACGACTGCAGGCTCGCGTCTTTCACTGGCGGCGGCGGTGGCAATGTGCGTCGAGCACTGCGCGCACGGCGGCTCGCACGGCGCGACGCAGCGTCTTCGCGGCTCTGGGACGCGAGCAAGTCCGCAAAGATGCCGTCCTGCGTCTCGCGTGTCTCGTCGCGGCCAGCGGCCATGGCGCGCCGCTCGATCAGCGAGCTCACGCCCGAGTTGCCTTCACCGGCGAGCACAGTCGCTGCCACGTGGCTGTCGGCAGTAGCAGAGCCGCTACCAAATGTCCCAGTCGTCGTCGACGACCCCGAACGCCAGCTCATGAGCGTCGACTTGCTCTGGGTCTCGCGAATCGCAAGCAAAAGCGGATCGCTGCAGTCATTTGGGACTGCGTCGTCATCGTCATTCGCAGCGCCGTCCGAGTCGTCGTCGTCGTTATTGTCGTACGAGTCGTCGTCCGAGTCGGCATCGTCTGTTTCAGACGCAGCTGTGACTGCTGCTGCTTCCATGTACGCGTCAAAGGCATCGAGCGATCGCGGTCGCGGTCCGTCGCAGTACCGCGGCCGCGTGCGCCAGACGTACCGACCAGTGGCGTCGCGCATGATCATGATCGCTTCGCCTGGTGCCGATCCGCGTGCAGGTTTCTCGATCACCGTCAAGATCGCGCTCTTGTGGACCGAGAAGAACCGACAGTGCTGGCGCACGTCCAGCGACACTTCGCCACACAGATCCGTCAAAACAGACTACGAGTCGAATAGATAGAGAGAGGGAGCGATCGACAGTCGGTCAGCGTCAAGTCGAGTCTGCGAGCATGGAGCGATTTATACCGAGACAGCACACAGCACACAACACACATTGCAACGCACCGTTTCGTTCAGCACCGACGAGCGCGCATTCACGCCTGTCGCAGTCGGTGCGACGTGGTGCTTCATGAGCATGTTCACGAGCTTCTGCGCTGCTTCGCGCACGGCGACAGCAGTCGTCTTGGATGCAAACGACTGGATGCGGTCGTTGCCGTCGACGACAGTCGCAATGATCTTCGCAGTCACTGCTGGTTTGCTCAACAGCAGTGGCGACGCCACGAGCCACTCAACGATACAGTGGTACGCGGTCGCCATGAGCGAGTCCAAGTAGAACGGCGCGCGGCTCGAGCGCAAGATCGGCGCACTGTTCGTGATAAAGTCGCAGCACGTGCTCACGATGTGCACGACCGAGCTCGCAGCGTGTGCAAACAGCTCCGCGCACACGAGCGAAAGGTGGCGCAGACAGTCGAACGCCGTGAACAGCACCTGCGGTTTGTACCGCGCCGACTTGCTCACGATCGTACAGATGAGCAAGATCGTCACGGGCGCCTGTGAGTTGCGGCTCGACGCAAGGCCGCTTGCCCAGTACGACGCCTCTTGCTGAATGGCGACCGACAGGAGCCACATCGTCATCTGCTGGTTCGTCGGATCGGTCTCGGTCTTGAGGGCGTTCATGAGCAGCGCAACGACGTTCGAGCTCGTGTACTTGGGCAAACTCGAGTACAGACCAGGGATCCCGACCATCGATGGCAGCACGACCGCGCGCTCGGCTTCCTTGATAAAGTGGCGCTACCGACATGGACATTGAGGAAGCAGCAGCAGTCAAGACACGAACGTCAGGCTGTCGTTGAATTGGACAAAGCGCACGACAGGTTGTCTCTCTACACATCCTTCGTCTAGCGCTTCTACCAAACGTACCGGGAGGTGCGCGTGCAGCGTGAGCAGTGAACTACATGCTTCGATCGCCGCGCGTCGGAGGAGCACGATCGGGATCCCGCCAATCGAGTGCTCGTCCTGCGTGTAGAACGGATCGGTGCCGCGTCGCGCACTGTCTGGGAGCTTTGCCTTGGGCGACGACGACATCTCTCGACGTTCTGCCGCGCTGTTCAAACAGAAATTCATACGACAACGAGCATCAGTGATTCGATAGCAACAATGCAGCGATCAACAAACGGCACATACGCACCGAAAGATACGCTCGACGGCTTTGTGGAACGAGCCAGTGATGACGCCAGCGCCACGAACAGTGTGGTTTCCATACAGACCAAACACTTTTGACCAGTTGAACACTGCAGACGCGCTGATGCGCTCGTCGTCGTCCAACAACGCGGACTGGAGCGCCATCAAACTGCGGATCCCGTATGCCCAGTGCACGCGCTTCGATCGGCCGCCCGAGACGTGACAGAGCAATCGCCCGAGACACCGCAGCGCTTCGCTCCGCCCAGCATCAAACTTGGGTTTGCGCGTCAGACACGCGTCAAAGAGCCACGGTCCGAGGAGCCGCAGGATCGTATTCACGTCCGGTGGCGACCGCGGCTGCTGCTGCGTGTTGTTAGTTGCTGCATCGGTTGCCAGTGCATCGACCTCCGTGCTGTTGCCGCCGTTCGTAACAGCTGCTGCAAAGATCGAGTTGTCGCGCGTCGATGGCGCTTGGTTGAGCGCCCCAAGCACGTGCTCCCACTTGACGCGCGGCAATTGCTCCGTGCGCGTGAGCTCGTCGGCAAGGCGACTGATGCCTTTCTGCAAGTGGCGGGTACGCAGAACACAAGAGCAATTGATTAGCGTCGACCACTAAAAGCGATCGACCACACACGAGTTGTATCACAAGTCGTACAATGGCTGCGAGGTACACGTCCGGGTCTGAGATGCTCGACGCGTGGCCGATCACGCGCAAGAGCCGGTGCCACGCGTACGCGAGCTGCGCGCTCTCGAGTCTAGTGAGGCAGATTAGAGCCGTACACCAGCAGCATTATTAAGAGCACACATGAGAGGCTGCTGACATCGGTAGCAGCAGTAGGAGCCAGCAATCGGCACTCGACTAGCAGCATGACACGCCATTACAACAAGAAACGCACTCGAGTTTCGACTGCTGTCGCGTCTCGGCCCAAACAATATCGACGTCTTTCGGTGCGTTCGGTGTCGCCAGTTGCCGCATGAGGCTCTTCGTGAGCGCAAGCGTCGCTGCGTTCCACTGCTCGACGACTGCGAGGCGATGGATCCAGCGGCGGCAAAACTTTTGCAACAGACTCCACAGCTCGACGCGCGGGCCGCAAATAGCGAGCGATCGCAAGTAAATCTCGAGCAGAATGCGCACGAGCTGGCTGCACAATTGGTTCCCGAGTGCGCCTTTGGGGTTGTGGAGCACAGCGTCGGCAACGCCGAGCAGCAAGCGGATGATACGCTCCCACGTCTGTGGCGCCAGCGCACTTCCACGTCGCTTGACGAGCGCATCGACGATATCGAGGGCTCTAGTTTGGAGGCATACAATTATCCAGTCAGCTAGTTGGGCGAACAGAGAGCGGGCGTGTTGTATGGAGATAAGATGCCCAAGACAGCAATGCACAACGCACTTGATACAGAGTAAGACGTGCTTCGCAACGAGCGCATCGCTTGAGCGCGACGCAGCGTCCGAGCGCTCTTCAAACAGCAGCGTCATGTGGCCGAGCATGTCTTGGATGAACACCTGCTCGACTTTCTGCATACACGCTGGCCGCAAGTCTTTCGGTTTCGTCGGCGTGGATGCAGCAGTGCTTGCGGGTGTCGTGTTGGCACTTGCAGTCGACACAGCAGCAGTCGCGTCGACGCCGAGCCACTGCTCGTAGATCTTGAGTGCGCCAGCGACGACGTCAGCGTCCTCCATGCCGAGCGCAAACGCGTGCCCAATGACTTCCATCGCCCAGCGAATGTGGTGGCCACTTGGCAGGACGTCTGTGAGGTCGACGCCGTCGGCACTCAAGAAATTCACGCTCATCGCGCACATGCCGCGCTGGCACTTGTCGGAGAATTTCTGATGTGTGGAGCGAAGCATGGTGCAATGCGTATGCATGTGTTTGTGTGCAGCAAGTCAGTGGCGATGTCACGTAGATGCGATGTGTGCAGAGAGTGTATGAGCGACTGCATCAGTGTCGAAAGGCACGTACCTTGAGCACGTACGAGTCGGGCGAGTGCGGCACGAGCTCGCACTTGTGGATCCATTGGAGAAACATCTCGCTGCGGTGGTGTGTGCAGGCGTCGTATGGACACACACGCACGTATGCACACCGATGTAGTGGCGTTGATTGATACACACGGACACAGACACAGCGCGTCAACGTCGTCTTTTTCGTCCAAGCTCAATTAGCGCATGTAATTGTGGAAATCACGTCAGTAAAGGGAAATATCATGCTTCGTATGAACATATGCAAATTGCAGGCGGCAATTCGCTATCTGTATCATATCGCGATCTCGATGCGTCGTCAAGGCTCGAACGTCCGCATGCCGACTGCGATGGATGGCACTGCTGCTGCACGCGATGCGTACGACAACGACGACAGTGGTCATCTCTTTCTCAGTGCACGTGGCGGCGTCGAGTACGTGGGCGATTCGCAACACGCCTGGTACGACGAGGCGCACTCGAGCGTGCTTGTGCTCTCGCCGCGCTCGCGGAAACTGCGGCAGATCGAGCTCGACTCATCGATTGATATTGCACACGCGCATCGTGTACATACATACGCACATGCACGCAGCGAGCGTTCGCATCCAACTGGCGATACAGATCAATCAGCAAGCCACCACCGCAGCAACATCGACGCTTCAAGTGACGATGACGAAAAAAGCGACAACGACAGCGACAAAGAGAATGCAGCACAGTGCAACGTCACGACACTCTTGGACTTTGCAGCACTGCATTCACATCGAAACGACGCAAGCAGTAGCAGCGACGACGTGATCGACCCGGCGCCGCTGCTCGTGCGCCTGTCGCTCGACCACACGTTCGTCGCTGTGCAGACCAGTGACATTGAAGTGCAGGTCGTGCACCTTGCGACGCATGAGCGCTTCTGGCTCATATGCAAACCGAGCGCCGGTAATCGGATCTTGCACGACGGCGTGCTCTGGAACACGCACGCGCCACTAATCGCGCGCGACCGATCGCAAGATCTGTTTCTGATCACGAAGATGGGGATCGAGCACTACCGCGTATCCACGAAACGCCACAGCTGTGCGCTCCATAAAGCAATTGGCGTGTACATCCACTCGTTCTGGTACGCGCCAGCGCCGCACAGCGTCCTGTTCGTCAGCACGGGCTCGCGCGCGAACGAACTCGTGCCGTACGCGCTCCATGGCACGAACGTCGACAAGCTCCCGCGCCTCGTGTTCTCGTCGACCGTGAGTCCGCGCGATTTGTTCCTTGCATCGCTCTACGGCCAGCTGTTTGCGGTGTACGGCGACACGCGTGCGAGTAAGCTGTTGCTGTACCGCGTCGAGCGCACGCGCGTGTCGTGCGTCCGTGCGTTGGAGCTCATGCTGCCGCCCGGGACGGCGCTCGAGTACTCGGTCGTCGACAACTTGCTCGTGTGCCATAGTCGCGACTTTAGTGTGAGTCTCTTCTTTGACGTTGCAAACGACGATTCGTCTACCAGCAGCAGCAGTCGCGAGCCGTTCTCGCTGCCGCTGCCGATCTCGTTGCGTGCGCCACTCCAACGCGCACAAAGCGCATCGTGGACACCGCGGCGCATGGCGTCGTCCTCGTCATCTTCTTCGTCGGTGGCGTCAGCGCCCGAGTCGGACGGATCGTCTGAGGAGCAGGACGTTACGTTGCTTGAAGACGACTTTGCAAACGAACTCCAACGCACTGACAGTGTCGACGCGATGCATTTGGGACCCCACACAGCACTACTTAATGATGCAGTGTGTAGTAGCAACGTTACGAGCGTCTGTCAAGCAGATTGCGACGACGACGACGACGACAGTAGTAGTGAAACAGCGACAGAGAATGGCGACAGCATCCAGCTATCGACGTCGCATGCGCCTACTACGACACGCAAACAGCGGCACAAACGTACAATCACATCAGCGAGCGCACGTGGAAAGAGGGATCGCCGCCACCACCACCAGCCGCACAACGCAACGACCGACAGCAGCTTCTCGCACTGGCGGTTCCTCTCGCCGAATCTCGTCCACCAATCGTTCCGTGCCGCCAAGTTCGATACCAACGCGCATCGTGGTGACGGCGTCGCGGCACTCGAGCGCGTCCAAGTGCGCACGCTGCAAATAAACCTCCGTGGCATTTGCCGCTCGAGTGCGCGCCATCGCGACATGTTGCCGTTCCTCCTTCGTCGTGGCGACGACGCTCTTGCAAAAACGCTTGCGCTCGGTCTCGTCCGCGAGCGATTCGAAGCACACGACGTGACGCTCACAGCAGTCGTGCGCCTCTTGAGTGCCGTACAGACCGTCACGCGCGACGACGTCGTCGATTCGAGTATCACGACAGACGATTCGATGGACGATTCGAGCAGCGACGAAGAGAGAAGCAGTGCGCGGTCGCACGTGTCCATGTCGCCAGCGTCGATGTCCACAGCACAGCGCGACGTCACGCCGCCGTTGTTTGCCCGCACAGCATCGTTTCGGAATCGGCGCTTTACGGGTGACAGCGATCGAACATTGTCGGTCCCGCGTCGCAATGTGAGCGGGCTGTTGCTGATCGGTCAGTGCGAGTTCTACGACCACGTCTGGCGACCGTTGCTACTGGACTCTGCGGTACGTGGCTTGCGCTCGCACACACAGCTGATGATCACACATGGAACGCGACGCAGCGTCCAATAGCAAGACGCGTTCACTAGCGCATGCGCTTACACATGCGTCTCTCTCTCTCTCTCTCTCTCTCTGTATGGCTATCGATGCATCGTCATCCTTCAGATTGCTGTGAATGGACGCCTCGGGATGTACCTCACCGAGTTTCTCAAGAACCTGCACAGCCACGAGGTGCCAGTCGAGACACCGACGTACGTGCTGCTGCGTTTGTATGAGGGCAAAGAGACATGGAAGTGGCTACTTTGGCATGCACGCGTGTGTGTATTACAAAATGACACTGATCGACTATGTCGACATCGCCTTTGCGTCTCATATATCTAACTCTCCGATAGGTTCCTTGCGCTCGCACAAGCGTTCCTTGCAGCAAACGACGCCAGCAAGTTGTTCCAGTTTCTCCAGCACAACATGTTTGCCGACTCGTTGGAACTCGCTGCGCTGCTTATCGAGCACTCGCGCCAGCACTGTGTGCTCTTGCAAGCAGGGCTCGACATGCTTACGCGTCTTGGTGCGATCACACCACTCGTGCAAGCGCTGCTCGCAACTGGCGAAGTGCGTTAGTGTCGTACACTGGTTGTCTAGCACTAATGTGCCGTTGCTGTTGCAAGGGCCAACTGAACATTCCGTCGACTAACGCTTACGTGTACATGATACTGATGGTCGCGTTCAACAGGTCGATCGAGCGATTGCGATCTCGTGGCGCAACATGCGCGTCAGCTCGTTTGACGCGTCGGTCGTGTCGGCGACGCAGTTCTTTCACGCACTGGTCGCATCGAGTACGTTTGTCACAGACGATTCGATCGCTTTTATTTGTCAGATGATCGTGCCTGCTTGCCACACACCACTACTGATGTTATATACTTGCGGTGGTCTGGAAATCGCTCATCTGCTTTGTTATCGGTAGTCTGGTCGTCGCGCCACGCAGCGTCGTCGTCGTCGTTCCAGGTCGCACAGCGTTTGCGCAAGCTACTGCTGTTTGTGCGCGTGTGGGACGCGTCTGCACTCGTCGCCGACAGTGCAACGTCGATCGCTCGCACGGCTGCAGCGCCGTTTCCAGACCAGCTGCTCGAACCAGCAGTCGCGCGCCGCTTGCGCACAGCGTTTGGATTTTCAGACGTTGCGTAGTCCGATCTGCGCTGCATTGCGTCGCTGTTGCTGTCACTTGCAAGCACGACGTGTCACGCACTCACACACGCTCACGGATCGGGGGAGCGAATCAAGCGAATGACAGGTGAGCCGCCGCACGTGACAGGCCGCGAACGAGCCTTGTGTGGCGGCGTCGACGGACGCATGGGACCGAGCGATGCTGTCGTACCAGGTCGTGCTGGCACGAACTGTTTGGTGCGCTCTGGCGAGCGTGGCGTCACATTCGGTCCTCGTGGGCTGCTTGTATTACTGGGACTGTTTGAACCAAACAAGTTGCTGTAAAGCGGTGATCGTGGCGACGTTGTCGGTGTGTGCTCGTTGCGATCTATGCAGCTGTCGTGTGCAACCGACACTGCTACAATCGGTTCGCGCTGCGTGAACATTGCGCGCGACGTACGCAAGAGCTTGGAAATGATTGACGTCGTCGTCATCGTGCACGTCTTTGTGGGCGACGACGACCCGAGGACGTTCCCACGACGATGGTACAACGGCGCGTTTGGCCGCTCGCCGGCGCGACGCTCGTCGTCTTTGATTGCTTCGAACCGTGTCGAAGCGATTCCGTTCGCACGCTGGGCGTTCACAACATGCGGCGAGTGCGCGTGCATTGCGAGCGCAATGCGGAGCATACACCGCAGAAACTCACGGAACGTGAGGTCGGTCGCATCGCGCCGCGCAGGGTTGGCAAAGCTCACGTCGAGCTTTGCGGCGTAGATTTCACGCACGAGTTCCAGGAGACTGATCGGTTGAATGTCGAGCTGGTCGACTGTCGCTGTCAACGGTGTTGGTGCTCGTGGTCCAGACGTTCGTGGCGGTGGCGTGTACGGCTCGCCGTCGCGCTCTTCAGAGGCGCGTAGGATGCCTGCCAGACGTCATGGCGCAGCGTTACAGCAGTTAGCATGTAGCGAGTAGACGAGAGAGTGCGTGAGAGTGAGCGTGAGAGTGAAAGAAGTAGCAGACGTACCGAACGCGCGCGCAAAGCAAAGGAACTCGTTCATGTCGACGGTCACTTTGCTATCGACCTGCTCATTGGCATGTGTCAGATTGTTTACAGCAAACGCACGGACAATGCGGCTATGATGTTGCAGACACTAGAATGAGCACGACGCACGCACTTCGACGAGGCTCTGGATGCCAAAGTGCGAGAAGATCTGCTTGAACTGCCAGATGTGCTCGCGCAAGAGCTTCATGACGTGCGTGAGTGAGACGTCTGGCGCGAGGCTCTGCGTCCGAATGCACTTGGCGCGCGGGATTACGTGCGTCTTCACGAGTGCTTCGAGCGCTTCTGCTGTTGTGCACTGCCAAACAGAGAGAGCAGCAAGCAAGCATGTGAGTTACTCGCCATCCGTGGTATCTTGTGTCATTGCCACTGATTTAGGAGTAGAAACCTAAAGACGCACCTGCTGCGGGAACGCACGCTGGAGCACGAGTCGCAATGCTGTAATCCAGCGCTTGAACGTTAGGACCTTGTTGCTAGCGCCGCACGCTTTCGCATAGATCGTAACGAGATCCGCCTCGGTGAGGACTGGCGTCGCGAGCGTCTGTAGCGCACAGTCGCGCGCAAACTTGACAAAGCTCGAGCGCGTCATCGTTTCGAGGTTCGTCACACACGCAGTGGTCGTGTAGAACACAAACTGACGGCGCAGCGTCGGGTTAAGTAGCAGCAGGTCATCAATCATGTGTGACGCAGCACTTGAACTGTGTTCGCTAGCAGCTGGGGTAGTACCAACGCGCTTTGGTGTCGTCATGCTAGCCGATGTGGTATTGTGACGACCTGTCGCATTAGCAGTGGCGCTTGCTGCAGTCATCGTAGCTGCGACAGGTTTCGTCGACATACTTGGAGACGTGAGCGACAGATCCATCATGTGCGCATACGCCTCGATTTGCTGCAGCCGAGTGTTTATCGATCAGAGCCACATCGCGTTAGTCTCGTTGAGGTGAGAGCGAGAATAGGCACAATGGACTCGTCCTACCCACGCATACGCGACATAGTGCATTACATCGGATCGTACCTGGATGTGTGCAGGCGGCGCAATCAGCACCGAGTCCAGCACGTGCACTTGTTTGCCAGCTCGTTCGAG
>JAADXH010000781.1:0-16912 GCA_023337595.1 Globisporangium camurandrum | reverse complement strand
TTGCTCAACAAACGGAAAGCACTGTCAGAATGCGTCTTCTAATTGGCTCATTCTAGCCAATTTTCAGTCTCAAAAGGCGAATATTGGTTTAAAAATCACAAAAAAGTGGGTGTCCCTATAGCATTGGCCAGCACTGTATGTACCCTCATCTCAAAATATACTATATTTCTACTTATAAAAGCACATACAACTCCGTTTCAATCTGATGACCCAAAGTTATATAATCTGTGTTTATGTTGTCATTTTTTAGAATCGATTGATGCAATTTGTACCACTGTCTCGTTATTTGCATGACACAGAGGTCAACATCGTGACCGTAAACTGCATCTGTAGTGGCCAATCAAATGCAGAATTGACGTGTGAAGAACCAATCACACCATCGATGAGTGATAATGTCGCATATCCCCACTTTAGTCGATCAATCAAAACCTTACAGTCAAAACACTGCAAATAAAAAAGATGACACATTTACTTCGTTTTGGAATCAAGTGGTAATGAATCAGCCTTCATACAAAAGCTATGTTAAATATCGGTCGATCAATGCGATACATAGTGCATGGTGGTATCGGGTCATCAGCATGGAACGGAGTGGTACCCCGTAATTGGCGCTGATAGTGCAAATTGGCAGTGTTTAGGGAATTTGGTAGACATATTTTAGATGCTGCAGACACAATTACAATTCGTTTTTGGTAAAAAGAAAGGCATAATTTGCTGTGCGAAAACACATCCCACTTTGAGCCAGTTACATAGTACCCTTCACATTACAAAACTCTAGGGGTGAAATAGGGTACACTGAGGTATTGTTATATAGTATATCAGTTGTGCTTTTACTTGTCGAGACGGGTGGAAGCTTGTGAGCGTGTTGTCAATTTTCTCCTATTGGCAAGACTTTGGCTTGATTGTATGTGTACAGCGTCACATCAATGGGTGCAAATTTATTTTCGATTGCCAATGCTTTGGTTGGCGCTATTCATGAACCAATAACTTGCAACAAGTACGAGGAATTTCGATACCAAATGGGTACCCTCAGAGTCGAGGGTTTACAAAAAAGTGCGAAGATATCGACAGGAAGATTTTCATTCATATAATCCTCGAATACAAGGTACAGTATTAGCAAAACCTTGCTAATTATACTCGGATACAAAATAGATTGTAACTTTAAATGTAAGGGTCACGATATTTTTGTCATATGAATTGATGTATAAGTGAAATGTCTATCTAACGAGGTATACGGAATAATGTACAGTATACTACAGTACTATAAGACATTGACAGAGTAACAACCAATCTATTTTGTCATTCTTTTGTATATTTGTTGATGCCTAGCGCGATATTTTAGCATTCAAACAGTACATATGTCACTTGTATGAGCCATCTATACTGCAGTAGTAGCTTAAACTTGATGTTGGACATTAATTTCTTTCACGAAACTCCGGCAGGGTCTAGTATTGCGTGTGGAACCACTATTCCGTAGACCCCGTTAGACTCATAATTTGTAGGCAACTCGTATATAAAAGTTTGTTATATAGGTGATTTGCATCGGTCGTTTATTACATAGCACAGTTTTGCTTAGGTACGATGCACCGCAAGGAACGCAATACAGTAGTATTCGAAATGTATGACTCATACAAGCAAACCTGTACTTTTGTGCCTCTAACTGAGTCGAATTTTACAGAAGATATATTTGGTAACCTACTGTATACATTCAATGAGGTTAGTCGTCGGCGTTAAGGTGGCCAAAAGGATGACTCATATAGGCAAACATGTGACATCGATTTGAATTTCTATACTGATCCCACCGACCTGCAACGATAGGAATACAATTAAGTATAGTTTGTAATGATCTGTTAGTACCATATCCGTCACGTACGGGCGATTCTCCACGCACAGTAAGTGCATACACGCATACAAGCGCATGCACACGCATCCCTCCGGTATACACCTTTTCATGCGTTTTGATTTGAATACACACTAAAAGAAAGTAACTTGACAACCAAATTATCCAAAGCGAAGTTGCGCTGCAATGTAATACTAAAACCGCCAATGCAGAATTGTGTGCTTCTTAACGGCTTGGTGTGAAAACAACAGGTGCATCGCCTTGTTTAGCAAGCTATAGGGGTGTTGAAATAGGACCAGCGTCGCTCGTACCGTGCGAAAACTTCTATCCAGGGATGTGTTGTATGGAGGTAATTCGAGTTGGCGTTGAAAGTATCAAACTTGGTATTCTTGTCAATTTTCAAATTATGTGTGATAATATTACAGTTTGGATTAATGCCAACAATAGGAAAGTATGCGTAATTATATTTACACATTATTACAACTGCAATTTATTTGAGTCCAAACTTCATGAAGGCTCTGCCTACACTCACCAATGTTTGCGCATTTTATGTACTAATAGCGTAATTACGAAGTATAAACTCTGGTATCACTGAAATCACCTTGGTCATACATACAATAAGTCACAAACGCGACAATAATAGTAATCGGACTTTCGATACTTTAAGTACTAGACTTGTTTGCTCACAATCACCAAGTCCAGTTTAAGTACGAAAACTCGCTTTTAATCCGAGCAAGCACCATGACCTGTATCCCTGTCCCTCCGAATCTCGAAAACTATACCAAAACCAAGTCACAAACGCAAAGACCAATATGAATGTACCACTTCTAAAAGCAATACTACTTGCACAACCAAACCCAAGCGTGTCAAACCGAGGGCGTAGCGTTTTTGACATGTAGATTTCACTATCGAACGACGCTTCGGACGCACACACAGACAGACCCATGGACACGGTGCTAAAGTAGTTATAATGATATACGATTTTATTTCACAAGTAGCTACTACGTAGTACAATAATTTGTGCCAAACTTTTGCGAAGAGTCGTCGTATTAACTGTGCTTCGCATACACTAAGGCTACAAATACAAGAACAAACACCGTGTAAACCCTAAGACAAACCCTAATCGAGTGGGGTATGTACTAATTCAGTCGTGTTTGGTTTGATCGATTTTCAGTGCATTTTCGATCTATATGCTGCCTCTAGCGTTTCCGAGGCTTGGACTTTTGGCAATAACTTTTAATCAAGCGTGATTATTTTTACACGTTAAAACAAAGTGAAACATCCTGTGTCTAAATTTCGCGAAACGTCGTCATATTTTTATATAGTAATCAAAATATTTTGAAAAGCAAAGTACGCATACCTAGTTGCACGAGCACGCATGCCTACGAGCTTTAACAAGCGCGATGAGCGAGAAAGAGTTCCTCGTTGACGCTGTCGCGCAATTCATACAGAGTTCTGTCTGGCTCAATGCCGTCAGCGAGTTCCTCGACACTCACTACCGCAAGTTTTTCGCGTGTGACGCCAGCAATGGCGCCAAGTACGAAGAGCTTGACTCCAATGCAAGCACCACCGATGATACTACTGGTGGTGACGACGACACCAAGTTTACTACGCAAAGCTACTCGCTCGAGCAGTTCGATACATTCATGCTGTTCAAAGACCTCGTCGAGCGCCTACTGGAGCAAGTGATCGCTGATCTGGGCTGCTCGGGTGACGATCTCGTGAGTGTACTCGAAGCGAGCGCGCGACTCGGCAAGCACGCGTCGATCGAGCGACAATTCTTCCTCCAGACGCTCCTCTCATTCGAAAGCTACAGTGCGTTCCATCGCAAGATCAGCGCGTTTGCAGCCGAGAAGCTCGGTACGTGTTTGTGTAGCGAATCTAAACGTCCAATGAGCGCTATGGACTGTATATGACTACAAGCTCTGCTGATGATTCGGCGACTATCTGGATGCCACAGCTAGTGGTGCAGTGATGTTAGATACCAAGGAGACTGTCGACAATACCAAGACTGTCGAAGAAAACAACATGACGCCAGAGTACGCCGAGTGGATCCTGCAGCTCGCTATTGCGCGGTCAATTCTCGAATCGAACGAATGCGGTGAGCTGGATGCAACTGAAGAGGCGCTCGTGTCATGGGCAGCAGCGCTCGTGGCAATGAACGACCACAATAGCTGCACAGACGTTGACGCCAAGCCGACAGCGACTGACAGCGAGTCTGCACCAGGTGCGATTACGACGCTGCATCACGAGCTCACGACAGCCGTTTTCATTGGTACTGTCTGCTCTGTCGTCTAACGCACGTGTTTACACGCACCTGCTGTGTAGATGACGCGGCGGAAGCGAAAGATCACGACGAGTCCGCTGCAACGTCAACACCAGCGAACGACCACATGCACGAACTTGAGCAGACGTTGATTCGAGAGGTACGGTGCAGAATGGACCGCTTGGTATTGCTACGTCGGCTAGCTGCTCACTTCTCTGACGGACGAACGGATGTGTCTCCTCCCGACACAGCGACTCAAAGTCGATCTCCTCGTCGCGCAGCGCACTGCAGACGCAAATGCACAGCGCAAGCAGCAGCTCCTTCACCTCGTTGCTACGGAACACAAAGACGACAACACTCGACAGTCGGAAGTAGCAACAAACAGTGACGCTACAACAGCAGATTTCGAGAACGAGACTGAACTAGCAGCGCTGCTGGCGCAATTCGAGACGATCGCAAGTCGCTTGGCACTTGTCAAGACGCAGTGCTTTGCGTTTACACGCGTCGAGCAGTCGGCACTGGACAGCATGTACGACGACATCGACAGTAAACAGCATTGCTCTCTATCCTGTCTCGCTTACGCTGATCTTTATGCTACTATCAATGCACCACAGGTACCTCTTTTTGAAAGAGAAGGTGCACTTTCAACACGACCTCGCAGCACACGAACACGCGATCGGTGACTTTGTGTTTGCGCACATCGATGCACAAGACGCAGCGCTCGTGCCGTTGCTGCTCGAGTGGCTCTTGCTCGAAGCTGAAGGTCTTCGTGTGCAGCATGCGATCCAAGACCAACTCGGTAGCGCCACAACCAACAACGATGTAGACGGCACGTATGGAGATGACGACGACAACAGCAACAATAGTACTAGCGGCTACTGGAATCAGCACTGGGACGACACTTCGAGTGCGTTCTACTACGTCCACTCGACGACGCACGAGAGTTCGTGGGACGCACCGCTCGGTGGCTACGTCGACACGAACGCGCAGTTTGTCGCGCCAGCGTGGGATGGATACGACGTACCACTGCTGCCTGGCAGTGCTGCTGACGCGACAAGCGACAGCGACGTGTCCGTGCTGGCTGAATCTGTCGAGGAGGTGGCGGACAGCTCAGCAGCAGCAGTAGAACCCACGCAGTCGGCTTTGGACGAAGCAGCTTCTCAACTGGACGCGACATTGCAGCAGCAACAGACCAGAGGGGGTGACACGAGTCAATTGGTACGTTCTGACTGTCATCTGCTGGCGATGTTCGTATGTGCAGGAGAACGCTGACGCTGTTGCTTCATGGTGTCTACCAAGCAGCTCGAGTTTGAAGCCATCATGCGGCGCATCTCCCAGGAACACGACGACGAGCGCCAGCGCTTGGAGCTGCTCTACCAAATCGAGCGCGCGCGACAGCACGAGGAGCTGCGGAAGCGCAAAGACAAGAAGCGACGCGAACGGCTGGCAAAGACGAAAGCGAAGAGCAACGCAGGCGATGCTACAGAGTCCAAGCACGAGTCAACGGACAGTTCTAGCGCTGTGGCCATCCAGCGCGCACCACCACCGCCACCGCTGATGTCTCCGCGTCTTACTGCGCCATCGCGCGCCGAGACTAAGGACAGTCACAGTCGCAACATTGCTGACCCACCGCACGCACCACTCAGCATCAACGTCCCCGGTCATGGCCGCATCGACTTGACGCACTTGCTCAGTGACGCAGACGCGACGCGCTTCCAACGCCGCAGCGCACAGCTCCAACCACTGCCACTGCCAACAGCAATAGCAGCACAGACGATGGTGACGCCATCGACGCTGCGGTACTTGACCGACAAACTGATCACAAAGGACCCTACGAAGTGGCATCTTCGCAGTCCACAGAACGACATTGTGATTGACGAAAGCGATGACGCTGATGCGTTTGTTGCGGATCACAAGTAAGAAGTCGTGAAGCGTAGGAGAGTATTGGAGAAAGCGCTTGCGCCAGTGAGGCTAGTAGTTTACGTAAGGCACTACCGAGAGCCTACGACTTTTGAACGCGCTTCTGTTTGCTGTGTTGATGCCTCTTGGATGTGCTCTTCGTGTCAAACGCTATACTTTGCGTACTACTTGCGTGTGTCTTCTTTGTGGCACGTAGTGTCTCAAGTGTTCGTTTGTGCTCGTGCTTGGCTTCGCGCTGGAGAAACGTATAGAGTTCCCGTCGCGTAACAGCGTCAATATCGTCCATGTTGTTGGTCACAGCAAGATGAGCGAGGCTCTCGAGTGCGTTCTTTCGCTTCTTCGGATAGTAGTAGAATGACTCAGTGCTATGGCAAGCATGCAGACACTAGGCTGACTACATACGCACCGAGTTGTAGTCGAGGATACGGCCGCCGTATTGAACAAGCAGCTTCGCGACACTCAAGGACTGAACGTAGTGGATTGGCGATGCGCCAAAGCGGTCGCGACTCAGTGCGTCTGCGCCGTAGCTCAGTAACAAGAACACAACTGCGCGATGGTTGTTTGTGACTGCAAGATGCAGTGGCGTGCAGCGACCCTACGATGTACACAAGTGCGCAAATAGTGTCGTTAAAACTACCACTGTTCCAGAAGTTTGCTGCGACGATCCTACCAGCATCGTGCGCAGCATGAGGTCGGCGTCGGTCTTCTCCAGTAGGAATTTGACGATTGGGAGTGAGCCATTTGCACAGGCTTCATGCAGCAACGCACGACCTGAAATTGGCGACCGCGCGTTCACGTTGATGCTCGCACCAGCGTCGCTTACCAACAAGCAGCGCAACGCATCAGCGTCGCCTTCGAGAACAAAATCGAGCGCCGCTGCAGCTGCTGTGATGCAAGGGTTAATAGGCGCGGCGGCAAACAGGTCGTCGAGGAGTGCAGTAGTCGATGGTACCGCCACGCGTGTATCAGCTGCCTCAGCAGCGAGCAGATCGTCGAACAGCTCCGCTGTTGTCGATGCCATCGAGCTGAACTGCGTTGCCACTTCAACAACGAGGATAAGATAGTTACTAAATAATATATAGTATTATCTTTGTGCAGCCAATCAACTGAATTGACACAAACCAGCAATTGCGCAACGATGGCGACACCGACAGTGCTACGACGACTCGTTGGTCTACAACTACAGCAGCGATGCATACGCACGCGCACGAACACACTCTGTAGCAACTCGAGCGCTACAGCTGCTGCAACTGGCGCGATCCGCATGGAAATTGCAGCACGGGCATTTACAACGAGCACGAAAGACTGGAGCGACTTCAATGCTGTCGTCAAGGTGCGGAGACATTGCCATGTGCACTATCTGCGGTGCTGCATGATCTGCAGCATCTACTGCACGCTGGTCTCTTTCGTATGCTTGGTTGACGATCATGACGGCACCTCTACGCACTAGGCGCTCCGACAGATCGCAAACGAGCAGGGACTGCAGGCGTCGGCTGCAACCAGCAACGAGGCAGCCACAGAGCAAATGCCCGATACAAAGCTGCTGAAAGAACTCGGCCACCACGAGCTCGTGCGTGCGATTCGCAAGCACCACGGCGGGTTTGTCGGCGTTGCAGCGCGTTTGGGCGTCGCTCCGGATGCAAATGCGTTTGAGATCCACAAACAGAAAACATCGCGCGCAAATCGCCGTGCAAAGCGCAACATGCGGCTTGCGAAGCACGACTACCATTGATGTGGCAGTAGCGACATGCGTATCATCATCGTACTGCACATACTTTGAATAGAGCGCCTGGTGTTAATAGAGACGATGTTTTTATTGGGGTTAATTCGAAACAGTTAATCCCTGAGCATAAAAAGCACAAATAATTTACTTTTCATTAACCTGCACAGATGATCAATTTCACAACGGATATATGCATTTCATAATGGATACTTGCAGTGACGACGACAGGTCTCGAGTGCATCGCAGCGGTTTGTGCGCTGCTGCACTCGAGACACCTGCGCTGCTGCGTGAGATCTTTTGCTTCGCGTATGCGCCAGCACTTGTGCCGATCAATGCCGCAGCGGACAGCGCGTTTGCAATGCGCTTCACTGAACCATCGACTGCGGGATTGCACACGTTGGCACAAGTGTGTTCGACGTGGCAGCGCGTCGCACATGCACTGCTTGCACATTTTGCAATGCGTGAACACACACTGCAGTTCACAATCGGCAATGAGGAAGCAGAGCAGCGCGTGCACGCAGCATATCTGCGCACGCACGGTCACACGGTGCTGCATCTGCACATCTTCATCGGTCCACCCAAGCAGCAGCTGTGGTGGGCAGCGCTCGGTGCAGCAGACGTGAGTCTCCAATCACAGTCGGTCGACTGGCACACACTCTTTGCCGCCATACCACACCTCCAACGCCTCGACCTGTCGCACGTTCCGCTGCATCACTTTACGCTCGCCGACATCCTCACTGCGAGCTCGACGCACTGTCTGGATATCCAATCACTCGTGCTGCCAAAGCGCGACCCGAACCACAGTGACGCTGTCGATGCGTCGATCGATGCAACGTTCACTGCGCTCTATGCTGCACTCCAGCGCTGGCACGTGGCCACTGGCGCGAACTGCAATCGCAATGGCTTGCGGCAGCTCACAGTCCCGAGCCAGAGCGCGTTTGAACCAACCACGACATCCACGGCGTTCCTTGCTGCAGTGACGCACGCGTGTCCACAGATTGAATATATCGACGGCTGGAAGCGCACGTACTGTGCGAAGCGGTTCGTGCGGTGCGACCAGAGCTGGAGCGTCGACGCGTGCGACACGTGGACGCACTTTTGTGCAGCGTGTACGCACCTCCGAGAATTTAGCTGGGTCGTCGTGCCGTTCGCAGACGCGTTCTTCCGTCCGTTTGGCTCGTATCCGAAGCGTCAGTTGACGCATCTGCAGCTCACGTACAACGCCGCAGCGCCGTTTCGGATCTTGCGCAGCGCGTACTCGAGTAAAGGGCTCTGTGCGCTCCTCCATGGCTGCCCGGCTCTCGTCGTGCTTGACGTCGTGCTGCATCGCGTGCAGACTGCACAGGCGCTCGTGTACCCGCATCTGGACGAAATGATCGACGGTGCCGTGTTTGACGATCGTTTTCTAGTAGCGCTCACGCAACAGTGCCGTCGCCTCGAGCGCCTGTGCATTCGAGCCGTCGACGGACGCTTTCCACTGCTCGATGCGATCACAGATGTCGGACTCGAAGCGGTAGCACAGCTGCTGCCGCGGCTGCAACAAGTAGAACTGCTCAGTGCCGCGTGCTCTGCTCCAGCGCTCTGGCGCCTCCTGCTCGAGAATGTCGACAGTGTCGCATCGCGTAGCGTTAGGATATGTGAACTCGGGACGCAGTTTAGTGCAGTCGCCACTGCGTTGCTGCAGACGATCTGCTGTGTTGATCGTAGTGATGCGGACGAGGACGATAGTGTTGCATTGCGGCTTGCGCGCGCGCAGCACAAGCCGCTGCTGCTCTCGATCGCCTGTCGACGTGGCGCCGTGATGCAGCGCTCGATGCTCATCGCTGCACACAAGCAGCTGACGCATGGAAACGCACGCGTCCAGTTTGTCGCTGTCGTCGTTGACAAGCCTGCGCGTCGTCATGAGCGCGACGGGTTCGTCCGCATGCCTACGTCCGCAACGTCAACACGCTTAGGCATCGGGAGCCAGCAGCTCGCAACGTGTGACGTCGTGCGCATAGGGGAACTCGTTGTGTTTACGGACCGCAAGCTTCTGCGCGCCGATGTACGTGCTGCGTGTGAGAAGAGAGGCGATAGCGACGCGTGCGTCATCGAGCTGTGAACAACACGAAGAGTAAACGTAGAGAGTGTAAGTCACGTAGAGATAGAAATATAGGTAAACTAATAAAGAGAGAGAGAGAGAGAGAGAGAGAGAGTATCGAGCATTGCTTTCAATGCACACTGTGTCCCGAACTCGCTCTATCAGCATTCACATCCTCCTCTCTCTGGTCTATCAACATTATTGCCGTCCTACAACTCAGTCCGAGTCGATGTCGATGACACCAAGCGAGTCGTCCGCAGCGCTCGAGTCGAGTACCATGACGTTGTCCAGCGAGTCGTCGAACGCACTCGCGTCGTCAGTGCTGTCGCCAAAGTCCTCAACTTCGTCGTTTTCGTCATCGTCCTTGTTCTCGGTTATCTTTGTCGGCGTGTCGCCCACATCGTCATTGTCATTGTCGTTGTCCGATCCTGTCTCATCGCCATCCGCGACGCTGCCATAGCTCGATGCACCGTCGTCGTCGTCGTCGTCGTCGCTACTGTTGGCACTCTCACTGCTACTCGGCAGCTCGAGGCGCTTCCGCTTTGACGGTGACGGCATCGTTCTATCAGCACTGCTTCTACTCGCACTCGCACTCGCTCGACTCGGTGTCAACAGTCGCTTCTTCACTTGTTTGCGCTTCGGCGTCGCAGCAACGGCAGCAGGCGGTGCGAGCGTCTGCAGCGCCTCAAACGCATAAAGGTTTGCGTCCTGCGTCGCCACGACGACGTAGCCAATCGCACTGAACGCCGACACGCGGCCATGCTCCAAGACACCGTCGGCGAGAGCCGCGACGCGGAGCCACGGGAGTTGTGTCTCCAAGTCCCGCACGAGGCGATTGTAGCGCTTGCAGAATGCTTTGAGGTGCACAAAGTCCGGCGCAGTCGTCCCGTTGCACAGCTTGATCGCAAACTTGCAGGGCTGTCGCGTCGCGAGAGGCGGTGCAGTAGGCTCCTCGTAGTCCACCGCATCAGCGTCCACAGCGTCGATCGCGGTTGTCTGGACGACGCGTGGGCCGTACGCGTCGCGCAGCTGCGTGAGCAGGTCGAGCGCTTCGATGTAGAACGCCTGTGCGCTCTCGTCATGGACGCCGATGCTCACTGTTCGCTGTCGCTTCACGTCGCGCCAGTGCTCGACAAACGCAAACAGCCGCAGCGGTTCGTGCTCGTTCTCACTACTGTCGACGATGCCAGTGATCACAACGTCTTGTAGACACGCCATTCGACTGAGCACAGCGATGCCGACGCATGTGATCGACTCGATCGGCTGCGCTTCGTCGCCGCGTCCGAGGTCGACGAGCTTGAACGACCGCAGCAGACAACACGACGCTGCGAGCGCGTGGAGGAACGCGTCGCTGCATGCCTCGGCGTCCAAGCTCCCGATTTCGTCCATGTTTGCATGCACGATCACGTCCAACGCTTTCAGATGCGGCAGCGCGGCGACGAGCGCACACAGCGTCGCAGTCGTCGGTGGCGCCACGAGCGTCGCTGGCACATTCGCTGCTCTTGTACGCTCGCCTGTGTCGTCGTCGTCGTCGTCGTTGTCCGACGCTTGCGCTTCTTCGTCGCACCGCGTGGCAAACTCGTCCCAGCTCCAGCTCTCGCTGACCGTTAGACACAAGCGCTGGAGCTCGGGCTTCCGCACGGCAGCAAAGCGCGCGACGTACGCGTTGTGGCACGGCGCGACGACCCAGTTGAACTCGCGAAGCGTCGCACTGACGGCGTCGCAAAAGTGCGACCATACGGGCAGCGACACGTACCACTGCTCGCTGCATTCGACGTAGCTATCGACGCGGTACGTCGCTTTCCAGCCATCAAGGTACGCAAGCGCTGCACACGACTCGGCGAGCACCGTCAACAACGCAGACGTCGGCGCTGCCGCGTCGTCTGCTCCGCGGTCGGGGATCGTGAGCTGCTTGAGTCTGCAGCCACGATCGCTCCAGCTCTCGAGCGCATCGGCGAGCTGTTCGTACGCGGCAGTGATCGCGCTTTGCTTTGCAGTTGCACTGCTGCGCTTCGGCAGTACGAGCGCTTGGAGCTCGTGACACTGTGCAGCAGCAGCATCGAGCACGCGACTGAGCATACGGTGTTCGAGCGGCACGCCACGTAGGTCGAGACGCTGAAGCTTGGGACACGCGCGCAGCAGCGCACGCCAGTCGAGTACTGCGAGGTCCTTGGCGCGCACCGTGGCATCCACGGTCAGTCGCAGGTCGAACAGCTGCTCACCGCGCTGCGTGAGCTCCTGCTGGAGCTCGTCGACGTCGTCTTGCGATGGTGCAGCGAGCAGCTCGTAGTCTAGCACGCTGCGCACAAAATGCTGCACGACGCGCCGCGCAGCAAGCATCCATGCGCGCGACACGCCAGCGATCGCTTTGAAGCGACGAATCGGTAGGTTTGGACAATGCGGGACACACTGTGCAGCTGGAACGAAGCCTGGTAGAGCGTACGCGAGGATGCGCGTGAACACTGGGGTTGGCAGCTCAGACACGTGCAGTGCAGTGGCGGCGACGCACTGGGCATCCGCTGGTGCTGACGTCGATCGCACCAGGTCGCGACGCGGCCGCTTTGGACTCGTAAACGGCGATGTGGAAGTTGCGTCGTCTGTGCTACTGTTGCTGCTTGCATCGCGTTTCGCCGCCATCGCTGCGGTTGTGCAGTTTGCCCTGCAATCGCGTCGCAGAGGTACTGTTTTTTGGTGTGCAGCACACAGAACAGTTTCCCCTTGCTTTTGTCACACTCGCCTCGTTTGCGGTTTAATTGCACATGATCTGGTTTAAATCACTTGGATTTCGATACTCAGCGTGCAACCACACTTTGCTCTGATCTAGCGTCATGATACTGACAAACAAACAAAAAGATTAATTGGCATGTGCAACAACTACAGTACTCAGTACTACTAGCCAAATCGCGACGACTCCTCTTCTTGGCACGTACAAACACACATGCAGCTCGGTAGGCGCGCTGTCATGCTGTATGGCATAGTCGCGGTCGAGCACTTTTGAAATAGTCCAGCGAGGTAGGGGTCGTATGACACGACGGCATGCTCGGTATTGTTCGCGACACCATTGTTAAACCAGATGAGCGATCCGTCGACCACGGTGCGCCTGTCAATAATGGTGAACTTGCTGTAGACACTTGTATTTGATCCTTTAACGCGAGTTTGGCTTACGCGAACGTCCACGTGTTCATCGTGATCATCCATGTCTTACAGCATTTCTCAATGTTCCGCGTTTTGTCGATCGGAATACGCACATGGACCGGACAATCTTTGGACGAGTGCAGTACAATCCATACAGAAGCCATTTCGCGCAGCGTAATTGAAAACATTTGTATGTCGACAGAAACTTCAGCGGCGTTCAGATGTTTGATTAGTCTTTGAAGCGCTGCATTGATTTTTATAACATATTCCCCGAAGACCAACTACAGCGGTCCCTTAGAACGAGCCCAAAGCTCGCTCACTCTCAATGCAACGGTCGCGCCCAACGTGACTAGTGAGCACGTAGCGCAAGCGAGTGCTGCTGCGCTCGCACGAGACAGAAAGCACTGCAAGACCCTAAACATCGCGCTAACAAACAGGAGCGGCAATTAGTCGAACACCGCGAGCTTCACGTCGAGAATCCGCATGACGCGTAGGACGGCGGCGCAATCGCGCTTGACACAGGCGAATGCGCGCCAAGTCGTGTGTGACTCGCGATTGTGCCAGCAGCAACTAACATGACGTGTTGGTGACAGCGTCGTCGGCATTACGTTGCGTCTTGGCGACAGCGACAGCATCAGCCATCATGTAATTGTCGCAGTTGGCGCTGACGTCGGCGACATCTATCACAGCGTTGTCGGTGTCGGCGTTGTTTGGCAGTGCATCTTGCGACGTGCGTCCACAGGGATCGAGGAACATCGTGCTCTTGTCGGTTGAGTTGCGTATCGCGTGAGAGACATTGCGTGAAGGTGAGAAATGTGCGCACTAGAGGAGAGTAGAGACTTGGTGCTGCTGCGTTAAAAATTCGCGAATGACAACTAGCGAGCAGGTCGCGGCTCGTGACATTATGATGCAACGAATTCGCATTGTATAATGTGTTTGCCCATTAAACGTTTTCAACCTTTCCACACACCCAACTTGAATATGTCGGATCGTTAATACGCCCATCAAAAGTATTGTAACGGTCAGCATTCCCATTTGTGCGGACTGTACAGTCGTAATTTTCTTGATATTAAAATATAATTTTCGATGCGCATTGACAATGTTTAAGCGATGCATTTGACACGTGGACGATTTACACAACAGGCATATGACAACACAAGAACTCACACCCCAAGACAAATCACAAATAGTTCACAATAACCATCGCCGACCAAGCGCGTTCGACCCACTGTGCAGCAGAAGCACCTCATTTCCCTTCACGTCCCGGCATCTCCTGGCTTGACACTGCGTGTGGTTTCGAAATGGGCTCGCACTTCGTTCTCTGTGCGCCGCGCATCAGCTACGAGATGCATTGCGCTAATTCTCAACAAGCCACCAAGCTACGAATCAGGTCGCGCACGTCCGCATCTCAAGATAGCTCAACCGATGTCGAACATTGAGTTGGAGAAGCAACTTTGTTGTTGGGTTGCACGTTGTGAGTCTCTTAAACAGTCGTTACGTGGGCAACATTGCGATCAAAAGCAGAAGCAATCATAAGGCCGAGTTCCTCAAGCAGCTGCAAATTCTACTTGGCTGATCGAGTTTAATTTATCGGACGAAGGAGTTCAGAAGTTGAAGAATCAGCATTGGCTACGTCCTTAGTGTTTTATGGCATAGCAAAATCGGCAAAAAGAAGAGTGTTCGACGAAGGAACGACAGAGAATTGCGCATTGAAAAGCGAATTTAAGCCCCAAGACGTTTACATTATGATTGAGTCTGCTTTATCTATTGTCTGGGTGTAAGATTTCGAATAATTGGCTGACTGAGACTGTCAAGACAAATGCCGATGGGTCGCATATCTTCCCCCGTACTTCTATCGGACGTGCAAAACTGTAATGGGGTGGAATCCATTACATTGCATGATAATACTTTCTGAGAAATTTAGCTAGCAATTAGATATTAGGACATTCAGATATAAGGTATTAGTTGTTTAGTATATCTGTTATTATAGTTGATGTGGCACACATTCACAGGGATTAGGAACGCAAATGAAGGGGCTACACGTTAAGATCCGCTAGGGTTCTGACGCGAGCGAGTTCCCTTGCATTTGTCACTAACTAGTTTGTAGGTTGATGTCGATCTGTCAGCAACGTACATCATGCAAGATGTATTTTATTTTTCAATCGCCGCGTCCTACACGTATCTGTTGATGCACACCTACAAAGCTATTGATGGAACTGTTCAATTCCACTCAACGCTTTTTCGCGTATGGTGCTGTGAAACGTTTTAATGCGAAACTACCATGGTTTTTCGACAGACAGCCAGCGGAAGAGCATGGTGTTGACTACGTATAGGCTGGATGACAAACAGTGTGATATAAAGTAGGTTCAAAGGTTAGCAAGAACGGCAAAACCTTTTGCTTCTCAACAATGCGTCAACGCACAAGTCGCATGGCGAGCTTTCTAACATCGACGTGCTCTTACTGCCTGCAAATTCAACGTCACATTTACAGCCACAAGGCGATGAGATATTGCGAAGATAGAGGAGACCACACAGACAGTAAGCAGCAGTCGCAGATCTCTATTTTGCATCAGTGTTAGAGGCGATGCATTGGGCTCAAGCTGCAGGGGTAAAAGTGACCCGTACTACCGTTAAAACTGAGGGCATCACACCATCTTACTTGACGAGTATACACTGTAGTTCGATGCTAATGTCATAGCGTACTGTATGATACAAAACTACATACTTGGTGTCAATGTTTCATTCAGTTTGATGCGAAGTACTTTGAATTGGTTCCAGTCCAATGCGATCTGGACGAGTGCCTAAAACTCAAAGTTGGTGATTACATCAGTAATGGTGCGGCTTGACTCTGTCCTTCCCATTTAAGTACCATGTGATGCATTGAGCCTACTTTCAACAAAGGTATACTGTGACGCACGCAATACCAGCGCCGCTGTATCCGAATAGCGACGACGTCATGGAAGTCTATGCAAGTAGTAATCTATTGGTTTAATCACTCGCGCGCCCAGCGGCGTTTAACCCTGGGTCGATCGTAGAAAACAAGATCACGCAAGAGTGTGCAATCGGCATCAAAGCGCAGCAACTGAACACGGACGAGAAGAAGCTGCTCAAGCGGCGGCAGCAGAATTACAAGATAATGTTCGTGAGGGGTGCTTACTGTCCAAACATTCGAGGAACAATTGAGCTAGCAAGAAATTCGTTGATAGACTTGCTGACAAGCACTAGATAGCATGCGGATAACAGCATCAATAGATTGATCCAGTCGAATTGTACCATGGTAGGCGTGTTTGCGTGCCGTACTCTACAGTAGTACGAAGTTGTCGACTATGCAATGCGCATGTTTTGTTCATTTGTGTGTGTAAAGTTGGTCAAATGTGCGTCTGAAGTGTGTGACGAGTGTCAAAGCAAGTGAGGTGCGCATTGTGGCTTGAATTGCATGACTGCAATACTCGATTACAATAGGAATCGAATTTCTTGGTCTTCTAATAGCGTACTACAGTAGTAATCTAATAGGGTTCTGCCTATGAGTCCTGGACTCCTGGACAGTTCAATCGCTTCTGTCGTCAGGACTTATACAAAGGCGGACTCTGTGGCGCTGTCTGACGGCACAAGACAAGTCAAATCTGTTGTGTCAGGCAAACAGGGTTTAGTGTGTCAGGCAAACAAGGTTTTGTGGACCATGATACCAGCAGCAACTGCGAGTTGCATCAGTGCAACTAGTTTTCAAGGTAGCTTGATACCCATAATATATTGATGTTGTGCATCGATGCCAATTCGTTCAGTGTGCGCTTGCATGAAATATCATGATTTACTAACATGGGCGACGTTGCATGGTACATTGGCTCAGACACGGAAAGTATTAACATTTATTGTATTTCTTGTTTAAGTTGGACAAACGTATGTTAAATTGGCTCAGGATTTTAGCAGTCCAGAAGATGATCTCGTGCCATA
>JAADXH010000780.1:0-16941 GCA_023337595.1 Globisporangium camurandrum | reverse complement strand
TGGCGGTTTGCAGCGAACGTCTTTGTGTCAGCTACAGCGCGTAGTCGTCCTATCTCGAACACGTCAGGAAGCAAAGTGAAGCGAATGTTGAGCAAGGGTGACGACCTGTGCAGAAAATGAGGTGACATGTGCTGGCATCTTTTCAAGATAGAAATGGATGGCGAAACGACCATCGAATGTAGGAGGAACAAGCGAGCACTTGTAGCATCGCGTGGTTGTTAAACTTTGTCGCGTGGTTGTCTCTGACATCCAACTTTGGTGTGCCACAGCGGCAGTAGGCCGAACATGGTGTCTTTGCATTGTCAACATCGTCAACCGCAGCATCGATAAAGACACGAGAGTAGAGGGGAGCCATTTCTTGCCACCGAGCTAAACACATGAGGGGTAGCCAGTCTGAGCAATGAACACAGGAGGATGGAGAGTAGATATTTTTCGCTAACCCAGCAACGGAGGCTGCTTTGCCAGGATAGTGATGCAAAGTACACACAACCGACGACATGGTTCGTTCGTTGGCGTCGTCCAGAGTCCCTCAAACACACGTGCATGATGATGATCCACGAAGTGCTCACATGTATCGCAGCCGAAACCAGTTGACAGTGTTTTTGTCTGGATAAGCCCAAAACGTGCGTGTCGATAGAGGTCAAGTTTGTGTAGCTGCGTCCCTGTCGACCAAAACCGAGTGTCAAGAGCTTGCCAAGTCTCGTGAATCACAATAGTCTGCAGTCCTCGCTCGTGTGAACAGGTCTGTCCAGCTTTGACAGATAGAAAGTGTCCTGCATCACGCTCAGACTTTGAACAACACATCAGACTTCACTTCATTCATGATGACAATTACACTGTGTGTATTATTTGATAGGACAACATGAGCACGCTAGCAATAAACCAAACAGCCAAGCGACGCGTCCAACGACACTAATGACGAGTGCGTTGCACACATTCCTACTGCTGCTGCTACTACAACTAGCGCGCAAAAGATGGCGAGTGTACGACTCTGTCCGCCACAACAAACGGCAGCGAGTCGTGAAGAGCGATCGATGGATCGATAGTAAAAGGGATTCGAACAAACGAACAGGCGAAGCAGATGAGCAGACCGCCCTCACGGTCAAAACTCGCGCGTCGTGGGCGACGGCGGCACGTTCGGCAATTCTGACTCGTCTGGGAGCGTAAACGTGTAGTTCCCGTCGTCTGCTGACGAGAGGTCCGGGAAGCTCGGCCGCGCGAACGGGTCGTACGACAGCGAGTTCGCGCGCACGTTGTCGAGCGGCGACGGCGACGGCGCCGCTTTCACGTACATGAATGTTCCGGAAGCATCGGATGCAAACGACTCGCGCGAATCAGTTGGGATCCGATCGTGCGAGTCGATCGATTGCGATCGGAACGCAAACACCGGCTCTTTCGTCGGTGCACGGCGGCGCTGGCGTGCGAGGAACCGCCGCGTCAGCACGACAGCAAAGAGCACGACCAACAGACCGCCGATGCTCGCTGCAATCACACCGACGATCGTCCCGACGTTCGAGCTACTGCTGTCGGTGGCAGCTGCGGCGCCAGTCGCTTGGGCACCAACCTCGAATGTTGCAAACGCTGTCGTGTCGATGCGCCTCGCGTCGCCATTCGGCAGCACTGAATGGACAAACAGCTTGTAGGAGCCTGCAGTCGCGAGCGAGACATTCGAGATCGAAAAACGCATAACACCGTCGGTCCCATTCGTCGCGCGGGCAGCAAACACCTGCTGTTTTGGGTCTACAACAAACGGCGAACACTGCACGTCGGTCGCAGCGCAGACAACGACAGCAGCGTGTGCGATTGTCACGATCGCGTTGGTCGTGAGGTTCATGCTCGGAAACTTCGTCGATACAGTTCCAAATTGCTGCGTGACGGTCCACGACACTGCAATAGTGTCGCCAACTGCAATGTCCATTCGTAACGGCGTCAGTGTCGTCGTGTATGGACACTCGGCACCTGTACCAACCGCCAACACGCTCGTCATTGCAATTGCGCGTGTCGCATTCGCCCACCCGACTGCTGCGTAGCAGTACGCTCTATCGGTTACTGGCTGCAGCTGCAGCGCTGCCACTTGTGCCGCAACGTCGTCTGCTGTGACCACCACCTCAAAATACGTCGTGCCGTCAAACCGGCGCAAGCTGCCGCCCGAGAGCACGACATGAACAAACGCGGTGAACGTCCCAGTGGTCGCTAGCGCCGCTGCATCGACGGCAAACAGCGCACTGTTCGCTGTAAAGTTACTCGCAGGAACAATCGCATCCATCATAACCTCTAAATCGTTGCTTGAACTGAATTCGTCGCACTGTAAAGCTCCAAGCTTACAGATCTGGAGCGTCGCGCGTACGATCTCAACTGCGCGGCTGTCGAGCGCAACGTCGAGCGGCAGCAGCGGATTCGGCAGCCGCACGTCTTTCGTTGCGTCCCGTACGAGCGTCGCGTTCCACATAATTGAAAATCGCGCATTGACTGCCACGACGTCGGGACTGGTCACCACAACGCCCAGTTCACAGCTGCTGCTCGCTGTGAGACTCTGTGACGCCTCGATCGTCCGCGCGAGTGCGTCCTGTGCACTGCGACGACAGTACGTCGTGCGCTTGTCCAGTACGCTGTGTGTAGTATGTAACGTAGAGAGCGAGGGAGACGTTGAGCCAGAGAGCCAGTCAGTAGACGCTTGCAATAGATACGTACGGTGTGCGTCGCTTCGGTGTTGCGACCGTCACGTCGCTGAACGCTGCGTAGTAGTACGAGATCGTCGGGAACACGTCGTCGACGACGCGGACTTGCGCTGCGAGTACGAACGTTCCTTCCGTTGGTAGTTGAAGCTCCTTGACGGACTGAAAGAGCGTCGAGCCACTGGCAAAGTCACCGGACTGGCGCTTCGACGCTGCGAGACTCGGGATCGTCGGGTCGCACTGGTCGCGTGTGCTACAGACACGTAACGTCGACTCGGGGATCTGTACAAATGTGTTGATGCCGTCCGCGCCGGTTGTGAGTGTTTTGGGAGGTGGGAGCTTCATTTTCAGGTCGTTCGTTGTCTGCGTCGCTGCGAGCAATCGCGCGGTCCAGAAGACTGAGATCGACTCGTTCGGTGCAAAGCGCGCCGAGACGAGCGGAAATGCGATGTCGACCGCACAGCCTGTGCCAGTCGCAGTCGCAAAGACGATCGGCGGCGATCCGTCGAGGACTTTCCAGCAATGGACTTGCTGCGCGTCCGATGCGTCTGTTGTTGTCGCTGTTGCGGCTGCTTTTGTCGCAGATACTGTGTTGACGATGATTGCAAACACGCTCGCGACTACGAGCAGCAGGAGTCGCGCGTGGCGTATGCTGTGATGTTGTTGCGGACGTACGCGCCGCCGTCGCTGTGCATTGCTGTGCTCATCCATGATGCTTTTTTCGCGCTGATCGATACAGGGACGAGGGGAAACGAGTATCGAGGGGGAGACAGCAGTCGCTGCCACTCGTCCACACACCCGTGCTCGTGCTGCGTTGCACGTGTGCTTGCGCGCTCTCACACGCAGCAACGGCGACGTCGTTCGTCTGGGTATCGAAGGACCAAAGTGACGTTTTTGCGGTCTCGTCCGGCACAATCAATTCCCGACTTGAAATTGTTTGGGTAAAATCAATAGGTAAGAAAAAAGAACATAGTGTGGCCACTTGAACCAGGGTGATTGGGTTTGTTTGCCTGCAAATGGTCCGTGCAACCCAAAGACGCCTTTACGCCTGCGTGATCTTGACAGGCCTACGTAGCATCCTATGCGTTGATCTGGGCAGGGGCTCTATCTTGCAGTCCGAACATTGAGCTGGTCGTTGCTGTACATGTAACAGGGTTCGTACGGCCAAAACGCCACCTTGAGTATGGATGCAATTTGCAAGATTGGACTGCAGCTACTGCGATGGTGTTAAAACCGGCCATCGCGCGCAGAAGTGACTCCAAGCGAGCGGAGCTCGTCGTCCGCAGACATGATCGATGAAGTTGCCTGAAGGTGTGTCTAGGATATGTAAATACCACAGTACGTAGCTCGCATAGAGAATGTGGTGTGCATCATTTCCAGTGCAAGACTGGCTACGAGAACGCGTTGGAAAGAGTCTGCTTGACACCAACGTCCATAGATGTTTGCTGGATGATCCAGGCGCTGCGTAATCGAAGACACATTCGTGACGTTTATCACGAAATACACAGTTTTCGTTTTATTTTATATATTTATGTCACTGTCGTGACGTTGCAAAAAAAACTTGAACTGGCGCTCTATCACAAGTCAGCACGTCGATCAATCAACTTGGCGGTCTCGTCGTCGTCGTTGCAACTATTCCACCACTCGGTTGTGTCACAATCACTCAGCGCTGCTGTTGACTCCTGAAGCGCTCTCTGCGTCAGCATCCAGCACCGCACTACTCGCCATCAGTAGCAACAGCAGCATCCGCTGCGCGTTGTGTGTGTCTGCACTGCGCTCGAGCGACCCGCAGCTTCCTCTGCAACCAGCCCAACGACCGCCATGTACGTCTTCTTGCAGCTGCATACTTGCCTGCCTACACATGCGACGCACGTCACACGACTCACCAAAATACACGCTCGCATAGGACAAAGTACAAGCACGATGGACGCACGACGTACTGCTACTACATGACGGAGAAGTACTCGGTGCGTGTCCCAGGCGCTGACGACAGTACGCTCGTCCAGAAAGACGTCGGCGACAAATGTCCGATCAAGATCTCGGTCGAGATCGCCGATAAAGTCAAACGCAACGAACACATTTACCTCAAATACACGGTCCGTCTTGACGACAGTAAGAAAGATCCGAACTTTGTCTTCCCCGTCCCGGTCAAACAAGCCACCGTGCCCGACTTCCTGCTCAAGAACACCACAAGCGCCATTGCGACACCAAAGCTCTACGACATTGCAATCTCGAACGTCGTCATGTGTGACTATGGCAAGTGCGACCTGTTCACCGCGCTCGACGGCATCGGGAATTCGTTCACGTCATCGAACAACCCAAACAACTTTGACGGCCGGTCGGTCGTGTTGGGGTCCCAGGAGATCATCATTCCGAAAGACGGCAAGTACACGGGCTTTGCGCGCGTCGTCGTCAACATCGGCGGCGGTTCGCGTGCAGATTTCGTCACGTTCTTCCCGGTTCAAGTCGGTGAAGTCGTCGGGACTGCACCATCGGGCGTTGTCGCGGATTCCAAGACGACGTACTGCTGGACCGCAAAGGAAGTGTCGCCGTTCGATCCGAGCATTAGTGAAGACATTACGGTCCGCACGGACAAGAACTGTCCCGGGAGTATGAAAGCCGCTGTCTCCAAAAAGACCGTGCTGGTCGATGAGAGTGTTGATGTTGACTGGTCGCTCCAGATCGATACGCTAACAGCCGACGCATCGTCGCTCATTGCAGAAGTCTCGACGACCGACGCACTCCCAGATCCACGCACGGGAATTTACTCGGTCGTTCCGATCTCGGTCCTCAGTGGCTGTCGAAAGAACTCGGGGACTGCGTGCTCGACGTACGCAGGCGTGAACACGAGTACATTCAATATCATGGAACTCGGAAACCAGAACCTCACGAACGGCATTGCGACCTACAGTGCGAATCATACGTTTACCGAAGTCGGCGAGTACCTCCTCGTGTCGCGCGTTGCGATGCAAACGACCGACGGCGCGCGCATCGACATGGCGGTTTATTCGTCCGTGACGGTTGCACTACCAGAGACGACCGACGGTAGCGTGTTTCTCTACGTCGGTCTCGGTATTGGCGGGTTGATTTTGCTCGTCGGGCTGCTCTTTTGTGCCGTGAAGCGCCGACGCGCAGGTGAGAACACAAAGAACATTCCGTTCCGCGAACCGGGGCTGCCTGTGAATGGCGCTAATGCAGGCAACGCGACGCCACTCGATCGCTTCAGTAGCAACACGGGCGCGTCGTCGTCGAATTTCCTTACACACAAGTCACCGGCTGCGACGCGGACTGTGCTAGGCGGCGGCGGCGGCGGTGCGTATCCACACGGTCGCCATGGTCGTCGTGACAACCACACGGAGCAGTCGACGTTTGTCTTGCACGGTGGCGACTTGGATGCGACGCACCAGCTGCGGGAAGACGACTCGCTGTCGCTCGATCCGTATGCGCGGCCGAGCTTCCAGGACATGGACGACAGCGACGATGACGAGCGCGGACCGGACGACGCGACGATCCGACCGTCCGAGATGAACAAGTTTTCGTTCCAATCCGGCTACGATGATGAAGACGAGTGGGAGTTTGACACACGAGCGCATCGGACCGATGGGCCGTTTGGTAATGGCGGCGGTGGTTTGTACAACGACGTCCAGCGGGGGACGTTCCAGATGCAGTCTGGAGCAGCTGGGCTACCGATCCTTGAAGAAGATGAAGACCGCGTCGGTGTTGCTGGTGGCGCACATGCACCCATGCAACATCATCACCATCACGACGACGACGACCACCCACGCGGCACGACGAGTTCTGGTTGGACAATGCGCACGCGCTAGATGGTAAATGCATCTGATTTTGAAAAGGGAAGCGACTGCGTCGAAAGTTTGCGATATTGTTTGAACAAGGGAAGAACGAGAGAGGCAGGGTGTGATTTTGGACGTGTGTGTGAATCGTATAGTATAAGCGCTCGCTTGCGTCGAGAAAGCCAAATAGACTGGCAGCAAACAGCAGCAGCACGTGCGACGTCATTGGATGTTGATATATAGCGCATGTGAGACAGCATCGGATGCTGGTTGTGCGCTCGATAGAAAGCACCAAAGTGACCCCATCAATCGCACAAGCAGGCGACGACGTGCAGCTTGTCACTACAGTACAGTTAAATAGTGTGAAGGAGTAAAGCAGTGCCGTCGGTAGCACTACGATCACAAAGTCATCGTTGACAATCACACGCACGCAAGTAGTACATTCAAACGCATTGTCGTTGTTAGATTAGCTGTTCGCTTACTCGCACTGACGCGTTCCTATCCACCGGCGCTCATTAAATCTGGTAGATAGTCGTCGTCGTGCCACTAGGACATGCGCGCTGCTGGGTTGGCGCTCGCTGACGTCGTTGGTCGCTTCAGCGGTTTCCGCAAATCGCCAAACTCGGTCGCGTAGCACTCGTTCTCGAGCTGCAAGCGCGCTGCGTGCGTCATGAGCTCCGTCAAGTGGTCGTTCAACACGAGGATCTTCGTTTCCTTTTGCTGCACGAGCTGCATGAGTTCGCGCATGCGCCGCGAGTCGCGCGGACTCGGATTCGAACTCGGTCCAGCGCTGTCGACCGTGCTGTGTCGACTCGATACCGCGGTCGTGCGACGACGGAGTGCGTCGAGCTCCTCGTCCTTGCGCTGCACGAGCGCGGTGAGCGTATCGAGCTCCGCGACGAGACGCTTCACTTCCCGCTTCGAGACGCGCTCGCTCTTGAGCAGCGCGTTCTCGGCCACAAGTTCCCGCACTTGCGCCTGCAGCTGCGGGTACTGCCGCTCCCACTCGTCAGCGATCCGGCGCGATGATGCCGCCGCGTTGCTGTCACTGCTGCTGTCGCGCAGTTTGCAATTCTCGAGTGTCAAGCGCGCAAGTTCGTCGCTCTGGCGCGCCAGTTCACGCTCGAGTGTGCTGTTCGTTTGCGCTGCGGTCGTTGCGCGTGACTTGATCGATGATGCTACTGCTGCTACTGCGCTGTCCGTGTGACGGACACGTGCGTTGGTTGCTGCGGTTGCACGGAGCTGCTGCACTTGCTCCGTCAGATCTGCGAGTTGTGCGTCCTTGCGACGCACGAGCGCCTTGTGGCGCGTTTGGTTGTTCTGGAGACGCTGCACGAGGTCGACAACTTGTGCCAGTTCCTGTCGCAGTCCACTCATCGTAGGACTACTGCTGCTGCTGGTGGTAACTGCGCCAGCGGATCGACTGACGCCGTCCGAGAGCTCGAGTCGCTGTAATTCGGAGCTGACCGCATTTGCAATGTCCCGATTTTCCGCGCGCAGCGTCGCGACATCGGCTTCGAGCACTGATTCGCGTGCAACCCCAGCGTCGCACTTGCGCTGCAGTGCCACGAGCTTCGCTTCGAGCGCCACCAACTTTGCTTCCATGGCCGCCGTGTCGTTCGCACGCTCGTTGCGGCCGTGGGATAAACGCGATTGCGCCTCCAGCGTCTCGAGTGTGCGGGTTTGCGCGTCGTAGTCGCGCTCCAGCGCTGCGAGTGCGCTCGTCGCTTTGTGCAGCTCACTTGCGTGGCGTCGGTTCTCGCGCGCGAGGGCGCTGAGCTCGTCATCCTTTGCTGCGAGCTGCTGCATGTGGCTCGTGTTCGCGCGACTGAGCGCAGCGAGCTCACTGTCCTTGTCCTCGAGCTGCTCGAGCTGCTGCTGGTTCACGTCATGGAGATTGTCGATGATCGAGTCCTTCGTTGCGAGCTGCGCAATGCGGTCGTCTGCGTCGCGCTCGTACGCGGCCAAGTTTGCTGCAGTGGCACGCTCGTCTGCGTCGCGACTCGTTTCGTGGCTCTGCTGTGCGCGTTCGAGCGCGTCGATCTGCTCACTCTTGTCCTGCAGCTCGACGTCGCGCGCTGCGAGCTGCTCGTCAACGAGATGGAGTTCGTCTTCGACGTGCTGCTTCGCAGTCTCGAGTGCGTCCTGTGACGCGACAAGCTCGTCGATCTGCGCCTCGAGCGCTTGGCGCTGCGCGTCCGCGTCGCGCTGGAGCTCGGCAGCTGTCACCTCCGCTTTGCGCCGCAGATCATCGATCTCGCTGCGGCGCTCGTCGAGTGCGCGACGCCACTCGTCGCTCTGCTGCGCTGTGGCCATGAGTTCGCGCTGCAGTGCTGCCACTTGCTGCTCGAGTCCACTGCAGCGGCTCTGGACCGTCCGGAGCTCGCGCTCTTTCGCAAGTGTTTCGTGGAGTTGGCCCTGCTCTTTCGCAGCGCGGTGCTCGTCACTTGCTTGCACCTGCCGCCGCAGCTGTTCGTTTGCTTGTTCCAACGCACGACCGTGCTCGCGCATGCGCGTGAGCTGCTCGACCGCTTGCTGGTGGGAGCCGCCAGCTGCGTGCGACTGGCTCACGAGCTGCTGCACGTGCTGCTGCTCGCGCTCGAGCGCACTCTGGAGTTGCGCCGCGTGCTCCTCGAGCTCGCCGATCGTCGTTGCGCTGTCGGCGTTCTGGTTCGCAAACTCAGTCTGGAGCTGCGCGTAAATGTGCTGCAGCTCCGTGTGCTGCACCTCGAGCTGCGCCGCTTGCTCGAGGATGCGTCGCTGCTCTGTGATGTCGTGATTGAGCGCTTCGTGCTCGCGCTCGAGCTCGTGGTACTGGTCCTCAAGCGCCTCCAACGCACTCTGCGTCGCCTGGAGCTGCGCGAGCGCGTCGGTCATCTGTTCAACGTGCTGCGCGTCGTCAGCACTCCGTTGGGTCTGGAGGTCGCTCACTTTGTGCTCTTCGTCGATGATGCGACTCAGCAATTCGCTCTTCGTGAGCTCAAAGCGCGTCGTAACGTCGTCCAGTGCGCGCTGCTTGTCGTTTGCAGCTGCGCGCGTCTCGCTCTGCAGCGTCGCGTTCGTCGCTTTCAATCGCGCGTTCCACGTCGAGGCGCTCTCGAGGTCGCGCTCGAGCTGCTGAATCCGCGATTCCAAACGCTGGATCGTGCTCTGGAGCTGCTGGAGCTGCGCTTCACCGCGTCGCAGTTGCTCGTCGCGCTGGTGCAGCTCGTTTGTAAGATGCTCGAGCTGCGCGCGTGCGTCCTGGTTACTGAGCGTCGCGTTCTGCTGCTGCGTCTGGAGCGTCGCAGTCGCTTCCGTCATGAGCTCCTGGAGCTTCAACTCGAGCGTACGTTTGGCATTCGTCAGTTCGTCGTTGTCGCGCGCTGTCGCATGGAGCTGGCGCTCGAGCGCGGCTTTCTCTTTCGTCAACGCCGCAACGTTGCGACTCGTCTCTTCCTTTTCCGCATACAGCGACCGAATCGTCTGTCGATGCGCGCTCTCCAGCTCGATGGCGCGCGTCGCGTACCCGTTCGCTTCGCCGCTCTTTGCGTCGAGCTGCTGCCGGAGGTCGTGCACCTGCTCTTCCAATCGCAGTCGCTCCTGCTCGAGCTGCTCCAGTTGCTGGTCGCTCGCGTCGTTCTGTGCTGCTTGCTGTAGCTGTTTGTGCAGCTGCTGGTGCTCGGCAGCCACGCGCTCGAGTTCGTGCTGCAATTCCGCAACTTGTTGTTCGGCCGCGTCGCTCTTGCTGCGCAGCTGCGTCGCTTCGGCGTGCCACTGCTGCGCATCGTCGTCCTTCGCGCGTGCGAGCTCCTCGGCGTCGTGCAACACGCGCTTGTACTCGGCCGTGACGTCTTCCAACTCGATCCGGAGCTGCTCGGTCTCAGATAAACTGTTGTCCAGTTTATTTGCGGCCTGCGCGACAAACTCGTTGTACTGCACTTCAAACTGTTTCCGATGATAATTGAGATCTTCCTCGTGCATCGCGTCCTTCTCGTTCAGCTCCCGATGCAGTTCGTTGTTTTCGCTGGTCGCTTTCTCCAGCTCCTCCTGCAATTGCTCCATTGTCTCAACGTCTTCTGGTCGTGGCTGTTGCTCGTACTGAACGACGAGCTGTTGCTGAGATGTCGTCAAGCGACGGATCTCCTGGTGCGCAGCTGTGAGTTCGTGCTGTAACGTAGCAAGTTGCTGCTGCAGCTGTTCGCTCAAGCGGTTCTTCTCGGCCAAGAAACGATCCTCGAGCTGCCGCATCGCAGCTGCGGATGCCGCTTCGTGCTGCTGCGCCGCCTCGTGCAGCAGCGCATTGTACTTGTCACTCGCTTGCGTGAGCTGCTCGACGGCGCCACGTCGATTCGCTTCGAGCTGCTCAATCATTTGTTGCTGCGCTGCGAGCTTCTCGTCGTAGTCTTTCGTGCTTGCATCCAAACGTGCCTGCAAACGCTGCGCGTCGGTCCGCCACTGCGTCAAACTGCCCGTCTGCTCGCCACGCGCGCGTCGTTCGGCGTCCAACACGTGCTCGAGCTCTGTAGTCGTTTGTTCTTGTGTCTGGAGCTTGCGCTGCCACGTCGCAACGTCCTGTTCCAGTGACGCTGCGCGTTGCTGCTCGGCGTGGCACGTGTGTTGGAGCTCCGCGACTTGCTGCTCGAGTTGCTGGAGGATCGAGCCTTGCTGCTGCTGCTGCTGATGCAATTGGTCGTTGTCGCTTGCTGCTTGCGCGCGCTCGCGTTCGAGCTGCTGCATTTGCGTACGGAGCGTCGCCGCGTCGCGTTCCGTTGTTTCGAGCGCTTCGTCGCGTTCATGGACCGCAGTCTCGAATTCCTGTAGCTGCTGCGTTAGTTGTTCAACTTGCAACATCAGCGCTTGGATCTGCGCTGTACCATCGCGTTTCAGGCTCTCAATCTGCTGGTTGGCGCGTTGAAGCGCATCGTTTACTGCTGCATGTTCCTGTGTGCCACGTTCCAATCGTGCGTTCAGTGCGTCGTTCGCTTGTGCTGCCAGCAAGTACTTTTCTTCCCATTGCTGCGCCTCGACCTTTCGTAATCCGATCTCGCCATCTTTCTGTGCAATCGTCTGTTTGGATCGACAGAGTGTGTGAAAGAGAGAGAGAGAGCAGTTAACAAACAGCACGACGACGCAAAGCATGCAATTCCCGCAGCGTTACGTACAGCTTCGAGTTCGCGCGCCAGCTCCAGATGTTGATCATGTTCAGAGATGGCGAGTTCCAGTTCTCTCTGTTTCCATCGATCGATGTGGCGCTTCTGGGATTCAATGACAGCTCCAAGCTCCGAGAAGCGCTGGATGATCATCGGCATGAGCTGGTGCTCTTGTTGGTTCCCATTCTGTTCCTCCAATGGGCATAGATAGAGAAAGAGAGAGAGAGAACACCTTAGTTTTGTGAGAACAATAGCAAATATACGATAGTAAACGTACCAGAAAGCGGAGAAAGTCGGCAAACGACATGACTGCGTCTTGGATTTTGTCGGGTGAGTACCGCGTAGGAAGCTCTTCGACCGCCATCATCGATGCGTCCGACGATCCAGCAGCAGCAGCTTCCGCGTTCTGTCTGCGCTTGCGCGCCGACCCAGGCGTCATGGGCAGTGACTCTTTCGGCAACACATTGAACGAGTACCCGTCGTCCGGCTGCTTGCGCTGCATCGCAAACTCGTTTGCCTGGGTGGGAACGATGCGTAGCCATAGTGGGCATATACAAGTGTGGATCGACATGAGCCATCGCTGCATCGTGTGGCATGTGTGTGAAAGCAGTGCGGAAGTGACTATGGGAGAGAGGACGCACCATGGCGCGGCTCCGCTGGGCGAGCTTGCGGTCGGGTGTGCGAAAGCGCGACGGGGTCTGCATCATCGGCGCAGGGCTCTCGGCCTCCTGCTGCTGTCGCCGTGCGGCGCTCTCGGTCGTTGCCATGAACGTGCGTGTATCGGCCGCCTGTCTCGATGTGCTGGTGTCGTTGCTGGTGATAAAATGTTTGTTGTTAGTGAAAAGCCTTTCAAATGCGCAAAAAACAGCACAATGTTGCTAATGTTATTTCGTCGAATGCATAATAATTATGCTGTTTATTTGCGTATTTTGATACAAACGACGAGACTTGTAAATCTGCTAAAAGAAGGCCTAAAAAAGCGCGGGAACCGAAATCTGCACACAATTCGGGACATCGTGCACCGAATTATACAGATCTCGACATCGTGTTAGGAAATGCGTGTGCAATCTCGAAAAGGCGCACTCAAGCTCATGAACCACATGCACGGATCCGCATGACAGATCGCGATGGCAACTCACGCGATCTCGAGCAGCGCACCACATCCACGACAGCATTCACACTGCTATCGACATCGGCGACGACGACGCCTTTCTCAATGCATTGCAGTAGCTGCTGCAGCTGGACTCAGTATCGCACAGCAGCTGGAAAGCGTAGCAGGCAACTCGACAACATCGCTCACACTCTCACCGAGCTTCACAGCTGTCAACTGGTCGCTCGTGTCATCTACTGCGATTTTCGCTGCCGAGTCAGCACTCAAAGCGCCAATCGGATGCACTTGTCTAGGTGACAACAGGTACTGTACATACATGTGTCGGAGCGTACAAGCGATCTGCGCTGCTGTAAAGTTCACTGCCATTCGTAAGTGTTGACATCAACTGCGACCTGTGCCCGCACTCGACAACCGCAGTGCATCTAGCGAGTGTGCATACTTCGAGTGCACGTGCACGTGTGACCTCACTGCTGCAGCATGCGATCCGTTCTGCTGCTGTGACACCGAGGTACGTTGTCCTATCCTTGCTGTGTTTTACAAACGGACGTTGTCAGTAGCAAGTCTCTCCCATAGCTTACACCACCACTACTCTCGATACATTGCTGTGTATGCAGTGCAGCGCAGAGCAAATTGCAGCAGCGACCGACTTGGGGCTCTGTGCGATCGGCAGCTCATCAGCAGCAGCTCGCTTACCGTCGATCGAGTACTGTGCGACCGACTTGACGTTCAGCAAGAAGCGTGCGAGCGTAAACGCGCTCGTCGCCGAGTCCGTCTTGTGCGTCGCTGTCGACAACAACGAGGTTGTCGGTGAGTACTTTGCTGCTGCCATAGAAGAAAGTCTGACAGCCGCATCGGCGTTTGCAAAGAACGCAAAGCCGTATTCGTTCCAGACAGCCGGAGCTGCCGCGTTGCTGTCTTCCCATGCTGCTTTGACAGCGCTCGACATCCTCGATCTTGAGGCTGCCACTTCACGAGACGCATACGTTCCAGGCGACGCGATCCAGACGTTTGCAGCAGCAGACGACGCGTCGATGTACGCGCCCGTGCTCGTTGGCTTCGCGCCCGCTGGTGACACGAACGAGTGCTGGGGCCGCCAGCCCGTACGGTTTGAGCACACGCACAAGCGAACGACGTGCATCCAGCATGTTGCCGACCTCGCAGGCGTCTGCGAGGACCTGACGGGCGTCCTCAGCGCTGCGCCGTATATCGATGCCATCCGCGTGGCGCAGTCGCCGAACTTCACGACCAGCACGTCCAAGCAGCAGCTTGTCGAGCTGGACGTCGAAGTGCACGAGCTCAGCGTTGAGACGGGCGATCTCCAGTTACTCAAACCGCCGTATCCCTCGTACTACCCAAGCCCCGAGCTACTCGATGATAAGAAGAACGATGGCAAGGAGAACAGCAATGCGATCGTCTGTCGCGGCGCTTTGCTGGAGCTGTCGTACCGCATCGTGCACGACAGTCGCGGACACATTGAGCGCGTCGTCGCGCACGTCACGCTCGGCACGATCGCCAACACTGCAGTGGCGACTGCAGTCGACGTCGTGCAGTCGTTTAGCGTATCATTCGAGAGCAACGCGCCGTTCGCTTCCACTACCGTCGTGTCACTCGCACGTGGCAACGTGCAGCCGTTTGAGCGGTCGGGGAACCCTGGGTACTTGCGTCACTACCCGCTGCGCGTCGGCAAGACGGATTCCAACGGCGATGTCGTTGCGATTGCCGAGATGATCGGCGGTCTCCAAATCCCAGGCCTCGGTGACTGCGCGAATGCAGCAGCCGTTGCAACGCTCACGGTCGCGTTCGGCGAAGACTCGCAGACGTCGTGTTCGTTGGCGCTAACTGCCGCTACGTTTGAAGCGTTCTGCAGACGCTTAGACGTGCTGCCGCCTGCACTGCGCGTCAATTTTACGCGCGTTGCAGCGTTTGGGAACGCCGATCCGCTACTTGCACGCGACTGGCTCGAACTCAACTACGACGCGCCCGTGAAGCGTACGGCAGTGTTCCATGACACATCAAGGTCTACAGAACTCCGGTGTAGCGACGTCATCGCCGCTGTGCACTACGAATTCCTGGTCGCAAGCGTCGGGCCGCTACACGATCCACAACTCAAGATCGTCGCCGCGCGCGCGTTCCATTCGAAAGAGACGTGGCGGTTCTGGCGACGATCGACTGGTGCTGCAAAGACGCAGACAACGACGTTTTTGTTACAAACGACCGTCAGTTTTGTGCCAGTGAAGACTTTGGAGTTCGAGGACCTCATTCCACCATCGCCGCCAATTTGGTTTGCGATCCCAAGCGACGTGTTCTACCCGTTCGTCTTGAGCGACGCACGTGCGATCGCAGCAACATCGCCGTCCTGGACAATGTTCATAATCGTATGGACGCTCGTAGCGCTCAACCACGTGTGACGCTCATACGGAGCGACGAACAGCTGTAGGAATAAAGACGCAACCAATGGGATGAACTGACTCTGTCGATGTGTCAATTGTCTATTTATTGTACTACGAGAGAGCCAGCACTGCTCTTAATAGACGCCGGACGTTGACAGACTACATGAGCTGACGCTGCTTCGTCTCTGGGAGGTAGAAATAAAAGAACACGAGGCACAGCACGTACGTTACGCCGTACGCAGTAAACGTCGCCGCGGTCCCAATCGTCTCAAACAGCGTCAACAGCGTCCCGTTCACGACCAGCGAGATCAACGACATTGCGAACGTACAGTAGCTCATGTACCGTGCGCGATAGCTACTGTCTTGGAACAACTCACTCAGGATTACGACAAACAAAATGCTCGGACCAATTGCTGCAAACACGTTGAGCAACGCAAACGTCGCCATGACGCCCGTCGACGCTGCTGCGTTCGCTGCAAAGTCTTCGGCCGTCGCGTACGTGGCAAAGATTGCACCGCTCACTACGAAGCACAGACAAACGACTGCTAAACACAGCAGATACAACTGTCGACGGGGGAACCGATCGATGAGGAACCGCGCAGCAAACAATACCGACACAACTGCAATGAGCGCACACGACAGCCCAAACACGTTTGCGTCTTTCCGCGTATAGTCTGCGATCGTCTTTGCAATGATCTCCGGTCCGTAAAACAGCGACGCGTCGACACAATTGTTCACGTACGCCAGTAGAATCCCAATCCCAAGTTCGAGACGCGGCTGCGGCCGCGCAGTTGCAATCGCGACACTGCTGCTGCTGCTGCGCGTCCTGTTGTCGTCCTCGTCGTCGTCGTCGTCGTTGCTACTGCTCGTGATCTCCACAGCGTCGTTTCCAGAATGCTCGAGGTCAAATTGTTGCGGATTCTCTTTCCATCGTTGCCACTTGAGGCTCTCGGGCAAGTGGAAATGGAACGTGTAGAACACGTAGAGCGCTGGTAAGCTGCCGACTGCAAGGCACGAGCGCCAGTTCTCGTGAACAAGGATCATAAACAGATACGGGATCGCAACGCCGGCGTTCACACCAAGTTGATACAGCGTCAAGAACGTCCCACGATGTTCCGACGTGACGGATTCGCTAATGTACATCGGCAGCAACAAGATCGACAAGCCATTGCCGACGCCAGAGAGCAACCGCCACGCAAAGAGCGTCGCGAAGCTCGAGCTAAACATGCTCGAGCACAGCGCGCCGAAGATCGAACACGCACAGGCGACAAGCGCAATCGATTTACGCCCGTACGCGTCAGCAAGCCGCCCACCGACGAGCATCGAGCACGCGTCACTGAGTGTCGCCGTCGCGCTGATGATCTCTTCTTGCGACGACGTCAGCAACAGGTCGTCGCGAATGTACTGCAGCGACGCTGCGAGACTGTTTGCATGTAGACGCAAGTGTGCAAAGTGCGTGAGCACTCGCTTAGGCGTGTGGTAGAACATACGCACTGCACGCTCACTAGTACGCGACGCACCTGACGTTGTAGCCGTAGATGAGTCCGCCTATGATGCTAAATGCGATCCATCGACGACGCTTGTGTGCGCTCATGACTTCCGGCTCGTAGCCGCGCGAACTGCGGCGCGTGCTCGTGAACGAGCCGTCCACGCCGCTTCCGTCGCGCAGCTTGCGAGGCTCACGCAGACGCAACAGCTCCCGTGCTTCGCCATCGTGCTCTGGGATGCCCATACTCGCCTCTTCCTCTGACGGTGTTGCTGTTCGTGAGGCTCGCGTTGCTTCTCCGTGTCGACGGCGCTCGTCGTGGTCTTCGCCAATTGTCATGTTTTTTTGCGAATTGA
>JAADXH010000779.1:0-16945 GCA_023337595.1 Globisporangium camurandrum | reverse complement strand
TTCAAGAATAAGCAGCTTGAAAGACAAAGTAACATACTGATACAAAGGTGATTCAATATTGACGAGATACATTTTGCTCAACAAAAATTTGCTTTTGGCAACAACAACAAACAACAATGCTTCAGCAATACTCGCCTCGACAATACTTCGCTTGTGTATGTTGTAATCGTGGATTCCGCTTCTGTAATCAAGCGGGCCATTTGTAATTGTAAATATCATCTTTGACAACTTACTTTTGGCGCTAGAATTGTATTTTGTGACTTGAACAACAATGATTTGCTTAAAATGAGCTTGTTCATCGGCCTTGACAATTCGTAACCTCTCCCTTTTTATGTAATTTCGCACAATTGGCATGATAACCGTTCGTCTGCGATGCACACAAGTTAAGCATCGATTATAAAGGCTGATATGAACATGATTTCATCAAACACCGAACCAGCATGGAGCAACACGTGGCACCAACATGCAGGCAGTTGGGTTTGCGAAGTTGGTGCTCACATATTGCGGCGCAGCGCAAAACGTTGACCCACCTCCATTTTTGGTACAACCTCCAATGTATTTCTGCTCTATTTAAAGCTCCACAGTAGAATTGTCTTGATATTTGTACTATAATTGTCTGTACGCATAGCAATTCTGCACCTCCATTTCGACTAACATCTGTGGTCACTTCAAAAACGATGCGTTTTCGACGCTGTTTGGATTGATTAAATCGACTCGACTCGACGAATCAAGTGGTGCTGTTTTCAGCTCAAAGTTCATACTTGATCATTTTTGATAGTCGAAAATGTGGGTGTACGTAGTTCAATTTCGTGGAGTGTATTGACGCCGCACGGAAAACAATACATTTAATGTACTTGACAAAAACAAAGTAATTGTGTATTCTCCTGATTAATTCCACTTCAGATTATTCCAACCGTCAGCACACTGTCTCGATCTGGAAATTGACATGTCATGTTCACTTTGGATGACGTATGCTCACTTTGCTGGCAGTTATTGAGTAACAACGTGAAAAATTCATTATTGATATTTATGATGCCTACATTGGTCGCTAGTGTGACCAACTTGGGTGGGCAAAGGTGTAGAATCGGTGAACATATCCCCGAAATGCATGGCGAGTTGTCATGTCAAAATCCAAATGCAAATATATATATATATATATGTGCATAGCCTGATTTTGTATTCTTGGTGTTTCTGGTGCTCCTTGTGATGGGTCCATGGCTGCATGATATGTTTAATTGAAAGTGTCGAATGATTTTGCCAATCTTGCATTTATCTCGACAATCTTGCATCGTTGTTGACAGCTATTAAATTGCAAATAATTTAACTATATTTGGGCCTCAACATGCAAAATAGCTTCACAAAGAAAACAAAACAAATGTTGACGCTATGTGGATTTTACTATTTGTATAACAACACAATTTGACTATTTCGTTCCTGCTTGCATCCAATTCTCAGCGCGGACTCACTGACGTCCTTCTATCCTCATACTTACTGCTATTGGTTGTGCATATCGAGTGACACGATAGGAAGCTTAAGTGAAAGTGCTCATGGATGTTGCCTTATTGCAGCCGAATTGGACGCTTCAAATGCAATTCTTTTCAAAGAACGTGTTAATCGGATCAAAAACAACAATACCGGTACTAATGTTTGCTCCTAATGAAATCCACTTCTGATCCATTGTTCCAGTACGACTACTTCCAAGTAAATGCGACAGCACGTCTCCCTTTTTACTACTGCTGGTTGTGCATGTCGAGCGACATGAGACTCGCGACGAACGTCATCATCATCTTGGGTTTCACTTCGACAATGTCCTCGTACGTCAGAAACACTGCGACGCCGATCTTCTGCGCACAGCTGATCGCGTACTTGGCGTTCGCAGCCTTGTCCTCGTCGCTTGCACCAGTCGAAACTTGATCCCAGTTCACGGCCCGCGGTTCGATCGCATGCACGAGATCCAGCAAGAACCGCGCGTCCGACAGCACGGGGTCACGAAACGCCACAATCTGGTGCTGGAGGTGGCCGCTCGCGCGCACTTTTGCGTTCGCCCAGTCCAGAATGTCCTTGTCCGTGATCGCATCGGCGCCACCACTGCCACTGCCGTTTGGATTGCTGTGGGCCAAGCCACTCAGCAGCTTGAGTTGCTGAAACCGCATCGCTTGCCAGATGATCGACAATAACAATTTCTTCGCGCCTTCGAAAATGTCGATGCCGCCAATATTCACGAGTGAAAAATGCAATTGTTTGCCGACGTCGACACAATAATTGCAATTCTCCACTTGCTTGAACTTGTTGGGCGCAATAACGTTCACTTTTGACCACGACACAATTCCATGTTCGATCTTGTCCAATACTTTCAGCAAGTACAGGCCGTCGCGCAAATCAGAAAACAAGTGATTCACGTACACGCCGTCGATCGCCAGCGAGTTGATCCACAACCGAAACACGCGCTCTTCTCGCGTGTCGCCCACGTCGCCATCGTACAGAATCTCCTCCAGTTGCTTCAATTCCTCAGCGACGACGTCGAGTGCAGGGCACGTGTTGAACAACTGCGCAACGAACGACATGTTGAGCTTCGGGTTTCCGCTCGTAATGTCGCGCGGTTGGATAAACGTTTCGACTGCTAAACGCCTCGCATTCGCAATCACGTGCGCGGCGCGGTCGTCCGCGTCGTCTTCATCGCACAAATCGCACGTCTCGGGCGCAATGTGGTGCAACAACACGGAATACGCGCTTGCGTCCTGTACGTCGGTACTAAAGTTCTTGACGATTTTGCTGTAGCCCGCAGCTTTCAAGTGATAATTCATCCAGCGCAGCAAAATCTGGTCTGGTGGCAACTTCATGAACGCTTCGAGCGACTCGCCGTCCAACAGCAAGCGCATGAGTTCTGGATGGTTCTTCAAGTTGATGCTCGACGTCAATTGGATCTTGATGATCTGCCACACGAGCCCCAAGACCAAAATCGGTTTCCCTTCGATCAAATCCGATGGACCAATGTTCACGACGCTACAGCCGATGCTCTTTGCTGCATTGATCGACAAGTTGTGGTTCTCAGTCTTTTCGTACACGTTCAGCGCTTTCGCATTCGCATTCGAGTTTGTGCGCTTGGCCATGTTGATCGCACGGACGTCAATCGTCTCGGGTGCCGCAGCGTTGATGAGCTTACAGAGCAAGATGCCGTCACTGACGCTCCGAAAGAGCCCGTCGACTGGATTGAGCGGCAGCAGCGCCGCAACGTCCTTGTCGGTCAGTAAACAATTGTTGATGTGCTCGGTGAACGCCGCAGTCTCTTCTTCCGAGTACGAGTGGACGCCGCCGCCCGATGCGCCTTTGACTTCGTGGATCGTCGCGTTTGCATTGTACATCGCAGTCGCACGGCGCTGCGGAGTGCCGATAGTATGCGCATCGAATGCAGAAGATACGTCCGTTGGCCGTGCAGGCGAGCGCGACGGCGACGGACGGTCGGGCGATCGTGGCGGCGACCGAGATGGCGGCGCAGCAGCAGAGGCGCTCGTAGGCGGCGTCGTTGTCGTTGCAGCAGCAGGTGGCCACTGCTTTGGCTTCGCTGGCGACCGTGTGGTTGCGTTTGTGCCGTCTGCTGCTGGTTGCTGCTGCTGCTGGTGGTTGGGTGGCCACTGCGGCGCTTTCGGTGGACTCGCAGTCGCTTGCCCAGCAGCTGGTGGCCACTGTGGCTTTGCGGATGCGTCTTTTGCTGGCGACGCACCAGTCGGTGGCCACTGTGGCTTGCTGCTCGTCGCGTCCTTTGCGGGTGACGACGACGATGCGCCAGCTGGTGGCCACTGCGGCTTTGTAGAAGTGTCTTTTACTGGCGACGCGCCAGTTGGCGGCCACTGCGGTTTGCTGCTCGTCGCAGCAGCAGCGACGGTCTCTTTTGGCGGCGTCGTGCGTGGCGGCGGTGTCCAGTGGTGCGATGCTGCGGGCTTGAGCGGCTCGCTCGGTGCCGCTGCGGGTGCGCTACCAGCTGTCGGCGGCCGCTTGCTCTTGTGTGCGGGCGGCGCTGGCGGCTGCGCACTTGTCGACGACGACGACGCGCCAGTTGGCGGCCACTGCGACTTGCTTGCAAACGTTGCGGACGTTGCTGCGACAGGCGTTTGCTCCACGGGCGTTGCGTTCGCATTCCACGATGGCTGCTTGGCAAAGAACGGCGTCGTGACTGCTGGTACAGTCTGCGTTGTAGGAGCTGGCGTCGGTGCGACAGGCGCTGCTGTTGTAGTTGTGGGCGACGCAATTGCTGCGTGACCCATTAAGACGCTGGCGTCGAGTGCGATCGCGCCAGTGCGGAAGTCGTAGAGCAAATCGAGGAACTCGTGGAACGAGATCGTCGTGGGTTGTGCGAGCGACACTTGCTGCAGGAGCGTCGCCGCTTGGTTCGGCGTGACGTTCTCGCCGAGTTTCAAAAGGACGGTCGCAAGGTCGCTGCGTGCGATCGCAGCGGCGTAGTCATGGTCGTGCTCTTTGAACACGCGCTTGAGCTCATGGATCTCCTTGGGCGTGAACTTTTGCAAGAACGCCGACGGGAGTTGGTAGCTCATCGTGGTGGGCGTGTGATGCAGTGCGTCGTACGTACGAGCGCGGGTGCGGAGTGGATGTATGCAGGAGCGCGCGGGCGAATGCGGAAAGCGCACGCGTTAGCTTCTCGAATGCTGCGACGAAAGGCGAATTTTGATGATTGCGTTTTGATTGTGGATGCTGCTTCAAGGGGACTTTGTGTGCAAAGAAGAATGATGGTAGATATAAGTGATACTATATTTAATATGCTGGCTAATAGTAATGACTGCCAGATTCAGACGACATTCGAGATGGATGTGCTGACGCTGGCAACGCTCCGGTGTTCGTGCTCGCAGCGGCATTGGCTTCTTCACACATACCGTTCGTGCAGCAGTCACATAGCGATCATCTAGTACGGCTGTGCATTCGTACTAGGCTCGCATCGACTGCGCGGCGCCAGCCTAGGATGCAACACACAACACGTATGTGTCGGGCAATGGCGGCGCTTCACATTCGTTTGCTGGGCGGTACTTGTGTGTACGTCCAAGTACACGATGTTTTTAGAGAGCCGGTGTGTCAAGCAAATGCAAGATTGTACGCTTTGGGTGCGAGCACCACTCGTACGCGCAGGTCTGCAGCGTCTGCCGCGAGCGAGGGAACGATGTGTGCGACCACTGCGTGGCGAATGACCCGACAGTGCCATTCGAGCTGCTCAAGCGCATCATGCATAAATTTAAAGCCACGGGAGGTCGAGTGATGCAAGTCAAGCGATTTCATGTGGAATACTATTCAACTATAAAGTAGTTTTGATTATCGAACTGACCAAAAAGTACTATTGCAATGCTGCGGTTGCAAGCACAAGCGTTGCTGCGAGTGCGATGAGCGCTACTGCGATGCCGCTGGTACCTGTGGTAACACTTGCACTGCCGCTATTGCTGGGCGTCCGCGTGAACGACACGGCGTCGGTCTCGTTCGACTGCAATGCGCAGAACGAGTTCGCGGACCCAAAGATTGCGCGGACGTTGACGCCTTGGATGTCGCAGTACGGCAGCTGTGGCCCGAGCGACATGACGTATGCAAGGCACGTGGGCTTGCCGCAGATCGCGGACAGCGCAGCGAACGAGAGCAGACTCGTGCCGCACACTTCGGTCGCGTTCGTGTCGAACGCGCGCATTGCCATGAGCTGCGCAGAGGTGCACTCGGCAGCGCTTGCGTGTTGCAGCGGCGCAGTGAGCAGTGCCAGTGTGAGCAGCAATCGAAGCAGGAGTGGCGCCATGACGTGCGTGTGATGCTTGAACGCGTGTTGCTTGTGTGCTAGCGAGTAGATGTGGATGTGGAGGTCAATGGGTCAAGAGGTCATGTGTGACTGGAATTGTGGGTTTTGTGTCAAACGCTTTAGTCGATCAAAATTGCCGTTGAACTGAATGTTCCGTGATAAAGTAATCGTCGCTAGATTACGTTTGCTAAATGACTCAAGCTGTCGCAGACAAAAATAATAATTAGCTGCTAATATATAGTATATTTCAACAGTTGTTGGCCACGACAAATTGCACCAACACACAAACAAGCGATAGCAGCAAACAACCGCAACGATGGCGGAGCTGTACGCCGAGGTGATCGAGGAGGAGGAGCGCCTGACGCGTGCGCAGCAGCGCAACTACTGGGATCGCAAGACGTTCTCGTCATACGAGGAGCAGCAGCGCGCAATGGCGCGCTCGACGACGCTCTACGTCGGCAATTTGTCGTTCTTCACGACCGAAGTGCAGATCTACGAGCTGTTTTCGCGCGTCGGGACCGTCAAGCGCGTGATCATGGGCCTCGATCGCTTCAAGAAAACACCGTGTGGCTTTTGCTTCGTTGAGTACGGCTTGCTGTTGCTATTGCTCCTACCTGCCGACTACTATGGCAGGTGGCGTTGCGGAATGCACACTTTTGACTTGACTTTTGTATGCAACTATGTGTCCCAGGTTCACCACGCACGGCGAAGCGATTGCGTGCTCGAATTACATTAGCGAAACGAAACTCGACAACCGCGTCGTGCGCTGTGAGATGGACGGTGGGTTCAAAGAAGGCCGCCAGTTCGGTCGCGGCCTCTCTGGGGGTCAAGTCCGCGACGACCGGCGGTCGAAAGACGAGTACGACCCCGGCCGTGGCGGCTACGGCCGCAGCGACGCTGCTGACGCAAACCACTTTCGCCGCACTGCTGCGCCACGCAAGCGGTCGCGCGACGACAGCATTGTCGAGAACGAACCGCCAACGCGCAAGTTTGCGAGCGACCGGCGCTCGCCGGAACCATCTGGACAGCGGCAGGTTTGTAGCGCGATGCCAGTAGAGTTGATGTCCGTGGCGACGCTTTCCTTCGGTAATGTACTGACACGTGGTTATTGTTGTGGGTTGGTGACGATGATGTAAACAGGACGAAGAGAATCCGCGGTTTCGGGACCGCGACGGCGATGCTACAAATGACGACAACGACGTTGACGTTGACAACGATGGTGCGATGGACGCAGCGCTGGATATGGCGGCGCCAGAGGACACGACAGAGGTAGTTGTGGCGGTGACAGAGTGATCGTCGCGTTGACTTGGATTGTTTTGTGTGTATACGAGCCAGAATGACAGTGAGTTGTAGATACACACGATACGAATTCACAGCGCGTTGATTTTTCTCTTGTGTCGGGCATCTCGCAGATCGTTACAGTAGTAAATTAGTTGATTTGCATTCGTCGCATTTTTTTAATAAAACATTGTTTATAATGAAGTTTACTGTTTTCTACACTTCAAAGTCATACACTATAAAGAAACCATGCCGAAAAATACAATTTAATAGACGTTCGTGTGGATTCCAAGTCTATTGTAAAACTAACCAAAAGAAAGATACGTTTTGTGTACTTGTTGGTGTTACACTACTATCACGGTGCGCAAAATATGTTGTCCGTCAATTAAGCACTCTATAAAATGAAAATATATAGTTAACCAGTAAGTCTTTGCTAGCTCACATTTCGACAAACCATAAACACATCGATGTCAGCTTAACCCATACAATATAACAGTATAGTATAAGCATCTGAGTTTACTCGAATAATGGCGCTGTACGACGGATAATTCCGAGCAAATCGCGAAAATGTATCATTTTCCATTCATCCATCATTTTTCTATTACGTACTTCTCGCTTATGATGTACGACGCATCTATAGTTATCCTACCTGTACATGAGGTACATTAGATCACCTACTTTGAAAGGAAGCGCGAGGCAATACACAGATGATAATTTGCAGTAACACATCGCACATCGTCACAATATGAACCAGATTAGAGTCGTTCCTCTTCAAAGGCTAAGCAAATGCGCCAATGTTTAAAGAAATTGCATACGCTAGAAGGGTGAGCAGTACATTCACTTCGTTTGTATGTCGCATCCCAGCTTGCACTTTGCATTTCAATCATGTCGAGCGTTAATTTTGATCAGTAGCGACAAACCCACGGCAAGCACGCCAATGGTACACAAGAACGAAAACACCTTTTATTGGTCTATATATATCGATAGGTTCTGACAAATAAAGTGTAAGCGCGCATTTATGGATGTTTGTACTTCATAAACTAGGAAATAGAAATACTACTAGTTTTACAGTCCAACTCATAGTACGATGTTTTTTAAAAAATGGATATGATAGGAAGTATCATTGTTAGCAAATTACCACTTAATAAAATATACGTTGAATATGATACGTATCAAATTGTATGACTTATTAATTGACACTGTAGGCGGAGACTCATGTAGTATTGGCCACCCAAAAATCGTCACAAAAGACTGACCCAAGTGCCGCGCAAACAAAAACGTCGCTGTTGGGCTTAAAAAGTGCGTCTTTCAACAAAACAACGAATTGGTTTTCGGGCGGTGCAAACATTATAGTGATGTAAATTGTATATCATTAATATATAGATTGCATTGTATGGCTCCACCAATTTATCACTTGGATTCGACAGACAATCGACCACTAGGTTTCTCGTGTTCAACGTCAAAATCAATTAGTCATTGATGTCCACTCATGTCATATGTCATGTCATATTTGTTTGCCATTAGTCACTTGTTGATTATCCTCCATTGTTTTTTGGTGTGAGCTGACGACAAAGCCATGATAACCGCTATTGTCGAACATCAACCATGATGTGACAGTGTGTTCGTTTTAACTCTTTAAAGGACGACCAATCGAAAATAGAAAGTGCACGCTTTGCATCCATGTAGCTATTGCTAATTATCAACCTAAAACAATTTCTTGATGAAATGTTTTGTTTTGGTCATTTTCGCAAAGTTTCAACCTAAAACGATTTCTCGGTGAAATGTTTCGTTTTGGCTATAAAATTCTGACTTTAGAATTTGCAAATTTTTGTCGTTTTAGCAGCAGAAACTTTACTAAAAAATTACTGCTGAAATGCTAACCACGAGGCAACATTTTATGCCGCCTTTTTTTTAGAAAAACGTGTTTCACAAAACGCAACATCGTTTTACGTGAACGGTCGATTGTCCAGCGGAACAAAGTAGTATGATGTCCTTAATTTTAACCAAGTTACTTAGAAATGAGGTATACTGACGCTATAAATGGCATGTATTTCCGGCATTGCTACGCTGCTTGGTTAATGACGTTCGAGTTTAACGGACATTACAACACACGACGCTCAAATCGAATTTAATCTAAATGGCAATATTAATAAGATGCATACAGTACTAGAGAGTATGTGCTTAATAACGGTAAGTTTGCCGATATACTTGATACTTTACACTTTGTGTACATATCCAAATACCAAACTGTGTGTACGTTGTTGAGTACATTCAGCACATTATGTGATCCATTATTGACAGTGTACTCAGATGTTAGGTTAAAAGCCGATAACATTTTCATTTTTCGCTACCTACTGATTGGTAGAGGTGCGTACAATAAGTCGATTCGAATTCACCACAGGTCTAGCTCCTATTTTCATGGTATGTGCTAGTTTTTGAAGAGCATGAGGTAGTTATATCACGTGCAAGAATGTCACACACGCCAAATTCATGCAATTGGGTGAGTGTGGACCGTGTCGATCACGAACATACAAATGCGCAGCTGTATAATCAATAAGAAAAGCGTTCTTGTATCAAACACGCACTTTCATTCAAAACTTGGTGTGGACAGTTAAACAACATATTCGTGCGACGCTGTTGCACTTGGTATTCTTTAAAAGTGTGCGCTATACAAATCTGCCTTATAGATTCGAACAACATTGAACAATAAAATGGTACGTTCTAAGAGACAAATTTAAGATAGCCGTAGCCACATTCAGGTCGCAGTCTGACCAAGTACAGACGTCGTTATATCTACATGTTGTGATCGACGTTGAGAATATATCTATTAGAATAATGACCGCTTATATATATGACTGTCATGAGTAAACCGAATGTTGTGAATGACATAATTGATAAAGTTTTGTTGGTTGTCGCAGAGGTTTATGATCGCGTAGGTATGGTAGATGTATTATATCACTATTAAATCGGCTTGATAAATTGATCGAAAAATACCGTTAGTACATGTCTCGTGTTTGCGTTACAAACCAGAAAAATGTATGTATATCACTGTGATAACAAGGCGAATATAATGCTGACTGAAGTTCGAATCCAAACAATGGGAATTCGGACCAATACACTGCGACGCCAGTCATGCGATGAATTACCGTATCGGACACTACTGGTATATTTCGAATCAAGTCGCTTCGATATATGTGAATTTTCATTTATAGGTGAAAGTGCATTCTCTACATGTATATCTCTTCATCCGAAATACATGATAGGTCATTTCGAGAATTTTGAACGTATTAAAGGTTGCTCAATATAAGTGACATGAATGTGTAGTAAACTAAGTAATCATTTTGGGCGACCATTTATCCCGGCAAAGACTACACATTTGCCCGTTCATTTCGAGCAAACGAGCGAGCAATGTGAAAAGAAACTGCATCGATGACACAGACGCATATCACATGCCAGAGCTCCCCACACGAGATCGAGCCGAATTACAGCAATGTCATCGACATCCTGACCCAGCGCAATCGGTGCGCAGCGAAGCATGCGACGTGGAGTGTGCATGCTGCTCTTGTGCATCTTCAGTAGCGCGAGTGCGAGCGATGCCACAATGACGGTAGCGCCGCGACAGCAGCTGCTCGGCGATGATGAAGTTGTAAATGGAAACATTAACACCAGCAACAACAGAGACCTCAGCAACGACAGCGCCGCCGCTGAATCTTCCGCGAACGAGGGTGTTTGACTACATTTGACAAGCGTTCGGCGCAACAATCAACGTCTCTGGCGCGTTCGCGTGCTTGTCTTATGCGGGAGTGAGCCGCAATAGTGGCGTGTGCGCAGCAAAAGCTGTTGTGCTTTGCTACAAATGGTGTTGATTTTGAGTGCTACTGCAGTGACAGTACTGGATAGCGCCCGGCTACTTATGCAGGTTGTGCTCAATTGTGCGATCTTCCGCGAAGTAGAGAGCTGAGAGCGAACAATGGTCAAATACACGCAGCTCGTTTGCTTAAGAATCATTCATTTTTACAACGCATACACTGTATATTAATTTACACTGCAGAATAATATATATATGTCTATACTAGTAAATGATCTTAGCTCAAACCCAATCTAACACTGCGTATGAATTTACACTGAATTTTAACGTATTGATACAGTAGTTCGTTAATTGAATCACAATACACCAAAATACCCATTGTCATATTATTAAAAGTCAGGTGCATACAACGACAAAATAGGTTTTAGACACATCGCAATTGAGTAGTTTCCTGTAGTAAATCAACATTGATATGAAAACATAAAACGTGCAATATCATTTTTGACTGCAAATACGTGGTGTAGATTTGTCTCAATCCATACGCTTTATTTACTCGAGTAAGTGTGTTGAACGAGCTACACCAAAATATATGTTCCTACATCATGTAGATAGATTACAACATCTAAGCAGAAACATCAGCGGTCGCTTCTTGTTAACGATCTATACGGCAACACATTCACTGGAAGTTGGTATGGAAATACCATTGTAAGATTCAATATCATACTTGATATTAAAGTAAGTCTTTTTAGCACAAAAACTACACGCAAAAACAAACCTGACCAAGTGTTGTAAATAACACTACACAAGGCGTTATTAAGAGCAAATAGAAAGACACCAGTTGGCCAATATGTAATAACAAGACTGAGTGTTATTGACGATATCATGACCTTTTTCTGCCACCCAAATGAACCAACTACCGGGCATCGATCCCGTGAAAGTTAAGGCATGAGACTAACACAGTTCAGACCCTAAGTGAAACCCTATTTGAGTGGGGTATGTGCTTGGCTGAGTAGGTCTAGTTTGCGGTACAGTTGTTGTTTTTTAACGAGTATTCCACATTGTTTTGACCACCGCTATAAGAAAATACAACTGAGCTCGTATTCAAATAAGACGCTCGACCTGCTCGCTCACTTGCATTTCACTGTCCTCACTAACCACTTTGAGCTCTTTCGCTATTTGAACTACACGACTTCACGTGGTTGCAACAACATGCAATCTGCCTACTGACTAACACTCTTGATAGCATACTCACAATCACATTCAACAATCACAACCCATGCACCCATGACTGCAGCCAGATCACACATGCACAGGCAATACCTCTTTGCATTAACTACGGCATCGCGAACCGTATGTGTCGCTTTCTATGTAAGGAACATTTCACACTGAGTTCAATGCCTATTAAAATTGCAGTCGCATAAAAGTACTCAATCAAGATTTTAAGGCTTGGAAAATATCGATGTATACCTTTATTCATGTTCAGCCGATGCACAATTATAACGCGCGCTCTTGTGCATATATACATTTGTATGACTCTCCTTCCGTATGTATATGTGTGCATACAAAAGGTTGGTTGTTTATGCGTACCTAGAGGTTTACAAGATAAGACCATAAGCACACAGTTAGCTGATCCGATATAAAATAGGTCGCACATTCGTGTACTACTTAGGTAAATCACATTAAAAACGTGTACGGTGGAGTTGTTTTGGGCTACTATAGCAACTTTATCGCCATTAGAAGCAAATTAATGAAACGTTTTCATAGATATAGTGTTCATCATCTTCATATTAAATTTTCATATTATATGCCACTGTGTTCCTAACACATAGGTGACCATATGTTGCGATTAATCTGTAAGAGATTTATTATGGCTTTGATAATGTGCAATCATGATTTAATATCGTTGTTAAAGTCGCTGTACAAAATGTTATGTATTGTGTGTTGTATGTATTGCGTACAATTTGTAAATCATACGAACGTGTTCAATTAAACAATAGACAAGTCTCTTTACATATACATTCAGTGTTCAGCACCTACACTAATTACCTGATTCTGCATTTATCAACGATGCAAACGATAGAACAGACAACACACAGTTGAAACACCCAAAGATTTGATTTAATCGCGTTTTAGAACTTAAGCTTATGAAATACACATGTACCATACAAAAACAACGAAACGCGCGGTTGCACAATAAATGAACGTAATATCTAATAATCCTTGCGGATTTTAATTTCTTAGAAGAACACACACAAATTATATGCTTCTATGTTCCGTTTGAAAATATCACTCGAAAAAATCTTGCTGTTTTATTTTAAACGAAGTTTCCGTTACGCGGACGAAATCAATAGCCCTTGGGCTGCTAAATATGATCAGCCATCTTTTGTTCATTATGCCGAATGTGGTGACTCGTAGCCACAAAAAGGGGCTTATGTTTGTAGAAGATTTCATGAACGTGTAGTGACACACAGCAAAGCCTGATACTGCCCAAGTTGTACATATGAAAGATCGAGTGAGCAAAACGAATTAGGTGCATTTGCTCTTGTATTCAGAAACGCAATAATATAAAAGTAATATATGCAGCATGGTATCGCTCTCTGCCAAAAAGATACATTTTCTCTGAGTTCTGGCCAATAATGGTCAGTGCGATTTGTATCTATCTAGTCTTTGCTGGGTTTACATTGACATAGATTGTAAATTTGCAGCTCATTTTGTGCTTCATTCTGCGTCGGTAAATTCATTGAAATGTTCGTGCTACAATGTATTTATATGTGTTTGTGTCCTGCCAGGGTATTTCAGTCCAAATTTTAGTTCTTACTAGTGGACCTTCTGCAACGCATTATCAAGTAAATTGGTTCAAAAGCTCTTGGCTATCGAAGTTAGCGTACGTTTGCAGGGCCTTCGGCATGGCCGATATCTGTAGTTATTGCTCCGTTGTTTACATTTGTAATTAGCATAGGTGCTTAATCATACCTGAACCATCATATTTTCCGATTGAAAACTACAGTGGAACTATTAGCATTTGTCAATCAGCAAACCGCATATACTGTAGTACTGTATGTAATAGAGAAAAATTGTATCGTATTGTATAGAATCGATAACATATATATGCTTCTTTTCTTACACCGGCTTTCAAATTTCGCTTACGCTGGCGAACACAAAAGTTACAGCCTTTGGCTGTGCGATTGAGCAATAAGACGGTTTTATAATCCGTATCAGAAACCAAATAGTATACATATATTATTGAATTAGTGCCGTAGCATTATTTTGACTAAATATACCTATCAAGGATACTCTAAACTCATCATCGCTGTTTCCAAACGAAAAACATTCAAGTCCAACAAGAAACACAAGCGCACTTAATCGCATATATCTAATCGCGTGAAACGTCAAATGGAAGACAATAGTTTATGAAAAAATGGTTTCTGTTGTGTTTGCCTTACCGTTTGATTGGCGGGCTATTCGACAGAGATTCTTTGAAATCACTGTGTTCCCTAATGAAAACAGCAGTATCACGAATATACTATGGTAAACATCATTGCTATATATCCCTCTAGCACCGCATTTCTGGTTCAGGTTATCCTTCCACTGCCAGGTTAAGGTTTAGACTTGATATTTGTAAAGTCACCTATATTCATCACATTGTTTTTGTATACACTACTTAATTTTAGTTTGTGAAATGCTCCATGGCTCTGCCAGGATAGAATATGACTTACCCTGGCTATGACCACGATACGGTCAAAAGCGGTTATAAAGTTAAACAGGTGTATTTGAGGTAAATCGCGAAACGACGCTAATTTAAAATCTGAAACAACCGACACATTTTGTTTTTTAAACAACATACAAAAGCAATGTGAGATTAACCACATGTATTCAGTTACTTTATATATAAGTCTGTACGCTTGCAACGACGCAACGTCATTTGTTGACCGAGTGGAGTAGGTACTGTCCATGACTTAAAATATGTTTCTCTCCTTTGCGATACTGGCTGAGCATATGTATGAACCTTAAAAATTCACTTTATATATATAAACTGGTTTGTAGTGTTGATCAATTGTGATGCTTGTAAAATATAGTTCTAGGTAAATCGCAAAACGACACCAATCTCAAATCTGAAACCACCGACGTATTTCGATTGCGCTTTGTCATCATCGCACATACGTTTATAAACATACATACTGAAAGCAGATGAAATCACTATGCACGCCCCCTCAAGCGAGCATACTAAAATCAAGTACCCAGTACAACAAGTAGCCCGAAACGACGCAACCTTTTTTATCACAACCCACAGCAAAAGGACAAGGCGTGAAAGTTGTCACTCTCGAACGCGACGACTACTAGCTCAAGCTCCTCGATCTCGACGCCTGCAGCTAAAGATCAAGCTCTTGGACACGGCAACGACAACACGCACGTACGATGGGACCTCTTCCGCGCGCTGCGGTGTTTGTACTCGCTGCTGCTACAGCGATCGTGGCTCCAACGACGCTGGTCGAAGTTGACGCAGCTGCGTGCCCGACGCTCGCCAACAAGGGCAGCACGTTCATGAAATCCCTTGCGGAAATGAACGATATCTCGGACTCCAGTCTCAGCGAGATCGCTGCGTCCAGTGTGTTTACGCGCGCAGATGAGACGATGCCGTTTCTCACGACCTGCGTCGCCTCGCTCGACCTCAAGGCGATCTTGACGCAAGCATCGACATCGACGAATCTCATAAAGTGCATGACAGCGCTCGACAATTTGTTGGCGTCTACAGGAGAACGTCCGACTGCGAGCGACTACAAGGACGATATCTGTCCGAGGTATACCGACACAATCATTCCGTGCGTCGTCGACAGTCTCTTGAGCATTGCGACGCGCGCAATGAGCACAAGCGAGAGCGGCGGCTGCTGCGATGCGCTCACGGCCAAGTTCACAGTCTGGACTGGGAACGACCTCAAGACGACCGTGACGCAACTGCTGCAGCACATTGGGAACGTCGCGTGTGCACAGCGGACGATCACGGCGACGCAAACGATGGAGTTTTGCGGCCGCGTCATCTTCAACGCCGTCGAAAGCGCGATCAATGCGACAAATGACTCCGGCGAGCAGCTGTCACTGTTCAACATGCTGCAGATCCCGAATGAACAAGTGTGCAACGCCATGCGCGGCAAGGCGTTCGTGTCGACGCTCGGGTCGAGCGAGACGTTGCCGATCAAGTCGACAGACGACATTGGTCGGTGCTTCCAGCCGATCGACGCACTCGTACAGTTCGTGCGGGACTTCCCACTCGTCAAGACCTACCAGCTCGTCAAAGCGGATGGCACTACGAGCGTGCCACTGAGCAACTTGTTTACTGCGGGCGAGTGCCTGAAGGGCAACGTCCTGACCGAGTGGCTTGACCAAGAAACGAACCCCGTGATGCTCGTGTTTGGGATGATGGACGCGTTCATGCAGGCTCAGAGAGAGTATGACGATGGTTATGGTCCAGACGACAGCATCTCTATGGTAAACAGCTTTGGCATGCTGCTCAAGTCGATCCAAAGCAATGCGAAAGCGTTTTGTTTCCATTTGCCCAACAGCGCGACGTGCCCCGCGTACAACGACGAGACGATCGTGTATCCGTACACGACAACGGCGTCGACGAATTTGACGGGGAAGAGCGCTGCGTCGTCGGCATGGAGCGCGTCGGCGATGGCAGTGGCGCTACTAGCAGTGTCTGCGTCGGCACTCGCGATCGCAGCGCGACGCACTTGATGAGACTGCGAGCCGAAAGAGAGAGCGAGATAGAGAGCGACAGCGAGTGTGTGTGGCGAAGAGGAGATGAGAGAGAGAGCTAGAAGGGGAGAGGAGAGAAAGAGAGAGAAAAGTAGAGAGAGAGAGGGAGAGAAAGAGAGTACATAGCACAGAGTACAAGAGAGCTGTATTCCGTGGTTGATACAGTACAGTATATATTCACATATACTGTGCCATCCAAGACACACGAGGTTTCTATTACATGTATGTAAATATGTCTATTATCTCGACAACTTCATTTTGCAGGATGGGTGATTTTACACACACAAAAATTACCTCAACTTTGACAAGTTCAGTACGAACTG
>JAADXH010000778.1:0-16958 GCA_023337595.1 Globisporangium camurandrum | reverse complement strand
TGCCAATGTTGCGTGCGTCAGAAAGGTTGAAAAGCTACAACTCTCGTCAATTGGTGCTTCTAACAAAAGATCACTGTACTTCAACTATTTCACTTTGTTTGTCGTTACGCACATAAGTTGTGGGTAACGACAAACACAGTAAAAAAGTACATTTTACAAACGTTAAGAATGTACTGGTAAAGCACATATTTTGGCGCTGCATACAACGTTACAGTCCGGTTCTTGTAAACAACAGCCGTAACGTGCTGTTAGAAAATAACAACAAATTGATTCATTAATGTAGTACCCGTCTCGTTACAATCTCGAATGGCGCAATAGGGTACACTAAGATATTAGAATACGGTATATTAATTAGCAGGACGCGTTGTTACGACACTTGATAATTTGTAATTTTCAGGATGATAGAATCAAAACAAATTCGCTACATTCGCTCCGCGCACTGCCGATGCGCTGTGCATGCTACTGTACTGGTAGAGCGTCACTAATGACCGGGTGTCAATTTATATCCCCTTAAAATCGATTTTGCTTTTGGATTTTGCTTTACGAATACAGCTACGGCAAAACTGGTAATTTGCGTCCCCTGTCAAATTCAGCAAAATCAGGCGGTCATTAGTGACGCTCTACCCTGTACATCTATTCACGGCTGCAATCGACTTTGGACCGCAAAAGTGCATCAGCATGCTACGCGCGCCCGCCTGTCGAATTGGACCAACCAATCTGGGCCAAGCATATTCGAGTCAATGTGAGCGATATTTGATGTCCCCGATGATGACGACCAAAAGGAATCAAAAAAATTTGGACCGTACAAACATCAAGTGTGGTCAAATGATGGCCGCCACATCTTTTCGTTGCGCACCTGATTCATATTTCCTCAGTTTGAAATACACATCCAAGCACCAATCAAAGCTCGATCGTTCGTCGACGACTCGCTTCGCGTGCGCGCTACCCTAGATCTCCTCCTCTACGTGACGCTGCTACGATGCGCGGCACGCGCACGCTACTTGCGCTGCTGCTGACTACGCTCTCGCGCGACCACGCAGCGCATGCAGTGCCGGACGCGCACACGCTCGTTGGCAACAACAACGCGCTGCCGTTCACGGCTCAGGCGCATCGGTTCCAACTGAGCGACACGCTGTTTGCCGCGAACGAACCTGTGCACCACACGCTGTCTGCAGCAGCCTCCGCAGCAGCACACAGCAATGCAACAACGACCACATCGCCAACGACGCGACTCGCCGACGTGCCGTTCCCCACGGGTGCGTTCTGGACGAACCTCGTGCTCGACAAAGGCGAGTCGGTCGTCACGACAATGCCGTACGCATTCCGGCTCTTGCGCGGCGACGTCCACGTGTCGTACCCGTTCCGCGTCGTCCTGCCGACGATCATCCAGAACGGCTTTCTGTCGGAAATCGTCCTCAGCAGTGCGGACAGTGACACAAGTGCGACAGACGGCGGTGCTGCTTCCCCATTAACCCACCAAGTCGTTGCGTTTGACGCGTTCAGTGCGTCCGTGCGGTTCACGCGGCGCTTGAAACACGAATTCACGCTCCTGCTCGTCCGCGGGTCGCCGTACGTGACTGCAGAATACACACAGAGCATCCCAACAATCACGAGCGACGGCGGCATTCGCGTCGTGCAGCTCCAGAAGCGACTGGATGCGACGTTTGAAAACGGCGACGCTGTGGACTTTAGTGTGTTTCTCCTGATGCTGAGCAACGGTCAGAGCTGGAGCGTCTACGCGTCCGACTCAACGCTCGAGCTCGTGTTGGACGCTGCAACTGGCGTCGTGAAAGCGACGAGCGCGTTCACTGGGACATTGCGCTTGGCGCTGTGTCTGGACGCAAGTGCCCAGCCGTTGCTGCTCGAGTCGGCAGCGGTGTATCCTGTCGGCGGTGCGATTGCGTACGCACTTGATGCAGCGAACGATGCAGCAAACGTCACGATCGAGTGGCACACGCGGCAGTTTCGTACTGCGAACAGCTCAACAGGCAGGCGACGGGAGCTACTGATGATGGCGCTGCCGCATCATGTTGACGTTTTCGCAATTGACAATGTGTTGGCACCTCCGAATCTGCGGTTCACGTCGATCAAAGGCATGATGCGCGGCGTCTATGGCGCGAAATGGCGTATGGTCGAGCCATTAGCACCTGTCGAGTGGGAGTTTGAAGCCTCTGGACTCTATGCGACGGATACGAAGAATGGAGACAAAGACACGACAGCAAAGCGCCACGCGATGCGGAAACAAGTCGACGCAGCGATCGTCGCGCAACTTGCACGCGACGTCGCGTCGGGTCCCGTCGCACTCGCGAACGACGCGTACAACTTTGGCAAACAAATCGGTCGTGAAGCGCGGTTGTTGCTGCTCGCCGATCGTTTTGAACAGCAGACGATCGTGAAATCCCAACTCGAGAAGTTGAAACGCGCATTGGAGCCGTGGCTCACGGGCACGAATGCCGACGCGCTCGTGTTTGACGAGACGTTTGGCGGCGTCGTCACGCGCGACGGCATGCACGATGCAGGCGCGGACTATGGCAACGGCCAGTACAACGACCATCACGTACGTTTTGTTTATAGCTTTGTAGGATTTGGACATCGTTTGTATGCAGTTTTTCTGTTGTTGTGTATTTTGTGCAGTTTTTGTGCGACTTTTGCAGCATTTTGCGCATTCTTTGTATGAATCCGGCACCATGTGGGCAGTTTTTGTGTGAGTTGCGCATTATTTGCTTGAATCCATCGACTGACAATTGTTAGTTGTTATACTGTAGTTTCACTATGGCTACATGATCTACGCACTTGCGGTCGTGCGCAAGTATGATCCGGATTTCATTGCAGCGCACGCACTTGCGTGTGCGCTCGTGATTGGCGACATTGGTGCGCCTGCACTGTCAACGACGTCGTTCGTGTTGGACGATGTTGCGGATCTGGAATTGCCGCTTGCGCAGCTGTTTCCAGTCGCGCGCCACAAAGACTGGTACGTCGGTCACTCGTATGCGAGTGGGTTGTTCTCGATGGAGGTTGGCAAGTCGCAGGAAAGCAGCAGCGAGAGCGTGAATGCGTACTACGCACTCGCACTGTTTGCGTCGCTCGAAGCAACTGCCGACACGAGCGACTCGTATTACCAGTACGCGCGGCTACTGTTGGCGACCGAAGTGCGCGCAAGCAAGCTGTACTGGCACATGGCGCCGAACTCGCTGCTGTACGAACCGACGTTTGCAGCGAACGCGATGGTCGGCGTCGCCGGGGAGATGTCGGTCGTCTACAGCACGTGGTTTGGCAACGACGCAGTCTACGTCCACGGGATCAACATGATTCCGTTCACGCCCGTGACGCCGCAGTTGATGCCAACCGAGTACGTGACGACCGAGTACCCCGTGCTGTCGCCGGACTTGGCGACGCGGCCATCGACCGACATTTGGCGCTCGGTGATCGTGTTGGACCACGCGCTGTTGGATGCGGAAGCTGCGTGGCACGAACTCACGACGAGCGTCGCAGCGTACGACACGTGGAACTCGGCAAGTAACTCGATGTATTGGATCGCGACGCGGCCGACGTGGTTTGAGAATGCCGTTGCCGTCGTCCATGCAGATACAGACGATACGAACCAGCACAACAAGTGCTTTGGGTTTCCGGCCTGTAGCGTCGCAGGCGCGAACAATACGGCGCTCGGGTGCTGCGACACGCTTGCCGGTTGCTGTCCAAGTGCGTTGGCGTGCTGCCCGCAACCGGATCTAGCAACGATACCACAGACTGCGTGCTTTTCTGAACCAAAGTGCGCGGTTCTCGGTCTGAGCTGCTGCAACACGATCGACGGCTGCTGCGTCCCGGATCCGTTCACGGGTGGCGTGCTCGGCTGCTGCAAGGACCAGCACCCTGTGCTGCCTTCCACGCCAAAGACAATGAAGCCAACAGCAGGCAGCAATGGCACTGCAGTGTTGACGCCAGCGACGGCGACTGGTGCGTGCTTTGACGAGCCCAAGTGTGCGGCCTCAGGCCTCGATTGCTGCGCTTCTCCGACTGGATGCTGCGCCGGCAGTGCGAAGCTCGACTGTTGTTTGCAGCCGACGCTGTCGCCGATCGACCAGCAAGCGCACGCTGCAAACGCCGCGACGTGTCACCACCAGCCGCAGTGCGCTGCTGCAAAGCTCGACTGTTGTGGTACAGCGCAAGGGTGTTGCGAGCCGGATCCACTTACGGGCGGCAAGCTGCTCTGCTGCCAGGACGTGTCGGCAGTCGAGGACGAGCCACCGGCGCCAGCTCCGACAACGCCAGCGCCAACGAGTGTGCTCCCGCCGAGCATGCAGACGTGTCACGGTGACATTGCGTGCCTCACGGGCGGCACGAACGGCACGGCACTCGACTGCTGCTTCACTGACAAGGGCTGTTGCCCCGGGTTGCTCTGCTGCGACCGCACTGCCGAGGACGGGGACGTCAATCGCGGCGTGCATCGCGCCAAGACCAAGGCCGATGACGACGACAGTGACGACGACAACGACACGGACAAGTCGAGCGTGAACCTCGTGCTGGCGATCGTTTTGGGCGTCGTCGTGCTCGGGACGATCGCATTCTGCCTTGCGATGTGCTACCGCCGCCGCCACTACGCGCCGATTGGGCACGACCTGCGCGCGTGGTACTGTGCCGGCATGATGCTCGTCGTCGTCGGGTTCTTTGTCTTCCTCGTCGCGAATGCGTAGAAGGGTTCGATCGACAGCCCAGTAGTTGGACGAAGAGACTGAAACAAGAAATGCATGTGCTTTTTTGGGTTTCCATTCCAGTTTGTATCACTATTCGACTTCCTGCAGCGCTGTCACTTGCAGGATCTTGTAGCCCGCCCAACTGCACATAGTCGCGTGGAGCTCGTGCCACGCGATCCAGTCTCGTGGTTGCTGCCCACGACGCGCTGTGAGCACTTCCTGCACTTCCTGCACCGTATCGCTAGTGTCACTCTCTTGTCGATGTCGTCGCTCACGCACAGCGAAAACGAGCGCGTAGTGGTTGCGCACGTGCGCGATGAGCACCGCGTCGTCCCGTGCGACGGCCGACGTGAGTGCTCGCCACTGTGCGTCGCGCTGTGCTTGCGAATCGGTCGCTGCGACAGCATGCAGCACGTCGTTGCTGTCGCGGTGACTCGTACCAGACGACGACGACTGCAGTCCCATAAACAACGTCGCTTCGACGCGCGGCTGTCCACTGGATTGCGCTCCTGCAATCGCTGCGATCGCGAGCACGACTGCCGCATTGCCGCAGATCGCAGTGCTCGGTCCACTGGCTCGCTCGAGCTTTGCGAGTCCACTGCGCACGTGCAAGAGCTCAACGAGTGCTTTGCGACACGTCGCGTGGTGATAAAACCCAAACGCATCGGCAGTCGTAATGCCATTGTTGTCCACGTCGTTGTCATCCTCGTCTTGCGTAGCAGTGGTGTCGACAGCAATGACGCCAACAGCAGCAAACAAAATCGGAAACTCGCTGGCATTGAGACACCGCATGATGCTCGTGCGCAACTGCGAGCGCGTCACGCGCGTCAGTTCCTGTAATCATCGACGGCGACATGTTTTTCAGGTTGGATCGTCAGTTGGTCGATCGCCTAAACAGAGGGGCCAGTCCTTTTCGTCCATGCTGGCGATACGCACCATCTGCGCAATGTCACACTCGACAAACGCACTGAACGGGTCGATTTCGGCTACAGACGCACGCGTGAGCAGCTGCACGCGCCGCATTTGGTGCTGCAAGCGCGCACGTGTGATCGTCACGTAAAACGGCAGCACGTGGGCACTTGTCCAGTGTGCATCGTTGATGCTGTTGTCGATGCTGCTGCGCGCAAACCCGAGTGTGTTCAGTGCACCAGCAACGCTCGCAGCTGCGCAGCATGGCGATGATTGCGGCACAAACGACCGGAGTGCGCGTGGCGCAACGACGAGTGCGACCACATCGTCTGGCAGCACTGGCGCTCCCTCATTTGTCGTACGGAGCAGCACGTGGTCGTTTTCGTCGTTCACTGTTGCCATTGTGGTGATCGTAATGGATTCAACACTGCGTTCGCCTGATAAACCCTAGAGCTAAGAATGGGTGGCTGGAAACGTCGCATCAAAGTATCCAATCGGAAAGATAAGCCGACGAGACGACAGCACGTTCGTGATCGTTCGACTCGTCTCCTCAGCACAGACACACACGGCAGGTTTCTTTCCCTCTCCCCTCTCTCCATCTCTCCTCGCACTGCAACAACACGCGACAGCAATTGACAGCGACACACCAAACTCCCTCGACGCCACTCTCCACTCTCCATTGCTGTAGACGCACGCTCGATTTTCTTTATGTTGTTCAGCCAGCAGCACGACACACGAAACACGAACTCGCACGGTCCTGCTCACTCTCTCACTCTGCTTTTCCCTCCGTCTTTCTCGTTACCACGCACTATAGATGACTGTCTGCTGTCTTTGTCTCTCTGTCTTGCTCTTGCTGTCTTGCTGTCTTGAATCACTTGGCGTTGTATCCTCGTCGTCACCAATCGAACGCAGACAGACAGGATCGCATCGATCACGCAGCTAGTCACGGCCACGCGGTGGCGAGCGGCTGCGGTGACGTGGTGGCGAACGGCTGCGGCTGCGGTCACGGCCACGGTGTTCACGGTGGTCACGGCGCGGCGACCGCGAGCGCGAGTGGCGGCGCGAGCGCTCGCCGTAGCGGTCCCCACCGCCACCACGGCGGTCGTCGTCGTACCGGCCACCACCGCCACGGCGGTCGTCGTCAAAACGGCCACCACCGCCACGACGGTCGTCAAAGCGGCCACCCCGGTCGTCAAAGCCCCGGTCGTCGTCGCGCGCTTGGTAGAACTCACGAGGGTTGTCGGGGCGGCGCTGCTTTGCAAACTGCACGCGCAAGTCGCGGCCCTGGAAGTCCTTGCCCTCCATCGCTTCGATCGCTTCTTCAGCGTCGCGCTGCTGCATGAAGCGCACGAATGCAAACCCACGCGACTCGTTCGTGCCGCGCGCACGTGGGATGTACACGTCGCCGATCTCGCCAAATCTAATAAAGAGCAAAAGTGTGAGCATGAGTTTTTGGCGAGCAGAGTGATGGTCACTCGTTGCAGAAAGGGAAACACAACTGTGCAAAAACGTACTGCGTGAAGATCTCGCGGAGTTCTTCGTTGCTGGTGGAACAAGGGGGAATGAGGGGAGGCGAGTGAGTGTGTGCACGAGCATATACGATGACGAGAGCATGTGCATGTGCGCAATGTGCCATCGTAAACGGCACGCCAGACAGTTTGCACACGCACAGACAAGGAAATGCAACGATATGTGTACAAACACGGCAGGCAAACATGACGACTACGCAGATAGCGATCAAGACGCACCCGCAGTTGAAGGGGACGTTGTCCACCTTGAGTGTGATCATGTTTTCGACGTTTGGTGGCGCCATGGTTGCTGCTGTCTTGCTTGGTACTGGATGAGTGTCGCTTGGCTTGTCTTGTCTTGTGTCTGTTTGATAATGCGGAATCCAACTGCGAGCACGACGAGCGAGCATGAAAATAAGACTGTTGGTGGCAAATTGACACAAAAAAATAACATTTCAGAAAATACTACTTCATGTAGTATTTTCGATCATATGTAAAGTGACATCACACTTGAGATCTCAACAGAATTTAGCACTTCTTGTTTAGCTGAATAAATTGAAACACTTTTGGTTTCCCCCAAACTAAAACGCCACGCAAGCCAAAGTCGACCCAAGCGACAGAGCACGAAGCGCGCACGACAAGCGAGACAGACGACCAGCGCGAACAAGTAGCATGGACGCTACGCACGGAGGCGCCGACAGCGTCATGGAGCCGCCGTTCATCGCGCGCGTGTCTGCTTCGATCCGGAGGTGCGATTGTGTTTGCGTGTGCGAGCCCGTATCTTTTTTTCGCGAGCGCAATCGAATGCCTCTTGTGCTCTTGCTCGCAACATTGCGATCCTCGCGACTGACTGCGTTGTATTTGTCGTCTCTCGCTCTATCTATCTCGCACTATGTGAACACACACATGTACGCGCATCGACACTTCACGTCGACATTGACTGTCTCGACGTTACAGAAAGTGGCAGCACCTGCTCGACAAGTCGACGATCCACGTCGTCGGACGATGGGTCGCTGCCGCAGTGCTCCTTGTGCTCTACCTGTTGCGCGTCTTTTACCTGAACGCGTTCCACATTGTGACGTACGGCCTTGGGATCTACCTCCTGAACTTGTTCATCGGGTTCTTGTCGCCGCAGGTGCGTTTGCAGCTGCAGCTGTTATGGGAGAGTGTGTGTATGTGACTATAGAAGTGGGACAACCGACTCACTCGTTGCCTGTCTATGTACACACACTGCAGATCGATGTCGAGACCGAAGGTCCGCTGCTGCCATCCAAACAGAGTGAGGAGTTCCGCCCATTTACGCGCCGCGTCCCAGAGTTCCAGTTCTGGTACTCGACGTCGAAAGCAACTGTGATCTCACTGTTCATGACACTGAGCAGCGCATTCGACGTCCCAGTGTTTTGGCCGATCCTGTTGATCTACTTCATTGCGCTGTTTGCACTCACGATGAAGCGCCAGATCAAACACATGTGGCAGCACAACTACGTCCCGTGGAGCCACGGGAAGCAGACGTACAAGGGCAAGAGCGCGAAGAACTCCAAGTAGACCATCAGCTTGCCGCATATTGCACGCAAGTGTGTGTGAGAAAACGGGTAGTAGCAGATTCACATGCAAGTGCGTAGGACGCAGTGTATTGCATGGATTTGATACAGGAGAATGAGAGGAGATACTAAGAGAGAGACAAAGAGAGACTGAACGAGAGAGACCATACAGGCGACAATGACCGTCGTGGCGGATAAATACAAAACATTCGTGGATTTTATTTGAAGTTCGCCTGTCGCTTTTAACAAAATGGCGGGTAAATGCATAACATCCTTGGATATGATGATGAGTGTTATTGGTCGTTCGTAACAAAAATGGGATACTTCGATCTGTAGTTCCACTAGCCAAAGCCGCACGTCCAAAACCTGCATCCTTCAAAAACAATGAACGCAATTGCAAGCTGCAACGCGACGCGACGGCTGCTGCTGCGGCTGGTGTCCACGCCGTCGCACACGGCAGTAGCGTCGGTACGCACCATCAGCTGGAATGCACGGCGGCTGCACACGCTTGGCGCTGCTGCGTCCTCGATCCAGCGAAGCGACAAGCACCTCGCGCGCGTTGCATTCACGTTCGGTGGTGATCACTGGACGACTGGGCAGCAGCGCGCAATGGCGACATTGCCGCCGCACGACGATCGCAATACAAAAAGAAACGACGACGACGGCGACGCGAGCAACACAAATGCAGCACAGCAAAAGCGCCACGACGACGACGCCGCTGCCGCCAAGTCGATCAAAGCGAAACTCGCTGCCGATCTCGCTACCGCGCGCAGTCTGGTGTGTTCTGCCTTGCCTGTGGCTACCTACTTTAGTATTTATCGATGGTGTTCCGACGTAGCCTTACGAACTACCTTGCAGTCACTGCAACAGGTCGTGAACGTACCGAATGTGATCACGTTTGCGCGCATCCTCTCGACGCCGTACCTCGCGTACTTGATCATCGACGCACAGTATCAACCTGCGGTCGCCCGTACGTGTTGCTGCTTTACTGACACGTTTGGATCCTCATCTCTAACCGACTCGATTCTATTATGGCTATACATACGTATCGACCACAGTGCTCGCAGTCGCAGGGCTCTCGGACTGGCTCGACGGCTACATCGCACGCACGTACAAGCAAGAGGTATGCTCTTGTTGTTAAGTTCGCACAGTGTCTACTATATGGAATGCATGCGTGCTTAATACACTCGATCTCTCTCCTTGTACCATTCAGTCGATTGTCGGGTCGTTCCTCGATCCGTTTGCCGACAAGCTCCTCATTGGCGCATTGTCGCTCAGTATGCTCTACTCGGGCTTGTTGCCGGCGCCGCTCGTAGCGCTCGTGTTTGGTCGCGACGTACTCCTTGTTGCAGGCACGTTTGTCCACCGCTTGCGCACGAAAGACGCCGACTCGGCGTTCTTTGATACGTCGGACAGCGGCGCATTCGAAGTCCAACCGACGATGTTGAGTAAAGTCAACACGGCGCTCCAGATCGCACTGTTTGGCCTCACGCTCACGAACGCAGCGTGGCTCGTACCAGCGGACCCAGCGCTCCACGTGCTCTTGTAAGCCATTGTGTGGTTTCTTGTGGCGGAAGGTGTCGTTCTAGTGTAAATGATACGTCCACAAGCATGACAATAGACTGACGGACTAATTGGATGTGATTGTATAACTCAGTGGCGTCGTTGGGGCGACGACGTTTGCGTCTGGGTCCGAGTACCTCTGGAGCTACGTGAACCAGACTGGGGCGTTCCGACCACTGAACAAGCGCAAGTAGTGATGTGTGAGTTGTTTATAGGCCTGCTGAGGAGCAAAGTAGGTGAACAAAACACGGTAGTTGAGAGCTTCGTGCTGCAGTCGTTGCGTAGAAGATCCATGCTTTTGCGAGCACTACAGTAATGTTCTGGCAAAGAATGTAATCTCAAACAGCTCGAATTACAGTAGTACGCATGGCAGCGAACATTGACTTCTATGTTGTAAGTGACAAAGATGTTTATGAGTTATATGTTAACTGAGTTAATTCAATCAAATTTCGATCCAACTGTTGTGGCAACATCACTTCCACAAACCAACTGCAGCATCTTGAGTCAACATGGAGGCGAACACACCGGTGCGCTTGCGTGTGTGCACTGTATAGCCTCGTATGCGCTGTAGCTGTAACCCAATGCAGTGCACTGACTTACCGTTTTCATATGCACAGTATGCGCTCTACGACAACGATGGCAGTCAATCGATGCAATGGGCAGCCCACATTCGGCTCACGCCCGAGCTGCTGCACAAGCTGCAGTGCGCACCCGAGGAGGTGCTCTTGACGCTCAACGCAAGCAACGCAGCGCGTCCTGGCGCCAAGAAGACGAGTCTACTGAGTGTCGACATGGGCTCGCATGCTGAAGCAGACGACGATCCCGACGACGTTGATGTCGACAACGGTAGTAGCATTGCGCGCTATGAGTTGCACTCGTTCCGCGAAGACCCGCGCGTCAACTACCTCTGCGCATTTCGGCGCGATACGATGGTCGCTCCAGCAGACGCTACTGCATTACCACACGGCCACTCGATCTATACGATCGGCAGCATCTACCAGAAGCTCATCGTCCAGCGCCAACTCGATTCGACTGAGAAAGGACGGATGAAAGACCGCCATGCGCAGTCGGTCCGTGACTCGCGCGCACGCACGTCGAAGCGTCTAGACGATGATGACGCTATCGGCAACAAGCCGCCGCTTGTAACGAAGCGCCGGCGTGTGATCGTATCGGCAGCAGCATCGACGCTCACACGACGGAGCCAAACGACCAGTCGCGTCGCGAGTGCTGCTTCTAATGCTGCGCCAGTCGATGCAGCGCCGCAGCGGCAACTCTTGAGGTCTGCGCTGTCAGTATCCGACGCACAGCAAGCGCGCGAGCGCATTGAACGCGGCTTTCCGCCACCAGCGCCAGTCGTAAAGACAAAAGCGTCCGTTGCGACAGAAGAAGCGAGACCGACTGCTGCAGACGTCGCTGCGCTCTTCTCGTCATCGGAATCCGACGCCAGCGATCACGAAGACAAACAGCCTGACACCAACAGCGCTGTTAGAGCCAACGACAGTCCAGCAACAACGCCAGCAACCAACACAGTCGCTCCTCCATCGCCATTACAGTCGACACCTGCAACGTCGTCGTCGTCGTCTGTTGTTTCTACCAACACTGTCGCATTGCCAGCGCCAACGCTTGCGCCACTTGCACGGCTTCCTGCTGTGCGCAACCCTGCAGGTGCTGTCGTTGAGACGAAACGACCGATGCCACGTGGCGCTGTGCGCAAGCAGCAACGTATCGACTTGTCGGCATTCCCACCGGACGTCGCAACGATCTGCAACAAGATTGCAACACACATTCCACGCACGACCGTGCTCGATGACGCCGACTACGATATGTTTACGCACCAGTACATGAGCTTCTCCGACGACTGGACGACACTCGACAAGGTTTGTGTGCTGCAAATGACAGTTTGAGATGGATTTGTATGGGTTAATGTATGGAATCGGACATGCTGGGACGTACACTATCTACAGGCCTATTCGATTGCAGTGATCAATATGGAGAGCGTCCACGTGCGCATGGCGCTCGTAACGAGCGACGAAGAGCGAGCAGCACTGACGCGCGAGCGCGAAGCGAATGACTCGAAGCGCGAGGTGCGTATATGTTTTGTAGGACTACAATTCAATAGGGAATTAACCTACTATTTTTGCTGTATAGTCGCTGCTGTTTGTCCGCGATGCGATGGCGTCGGTCAAGAAGATCCTTGCGAGTTTGCAGACGTCGATCGCGCGCTTTGACGAGAAGCTGAATGAATCCAAGTTGTGAAGTCGGAGGTTCGATGAACGGGATGATTCATAGTTAGCTCCCGAAAAGTATTGTTGGGAAAATAAACAAATTGGGTTTTGTCACTTATAACATACATTTGAATATTGTTTGAAATTGGACACGAAAAGTCACGACTTGCAAATATTGTTTATAAAACATCAAACGTGAACTCACCTTGAAGCCAGAGTTCACGGCAAATATGGCTCTTGCGCCAGCACAGCGTATCGGCTGGCGCGTGCAGGTCTTCTGGGAGGGTGAAGGCGAGTGGTTTGACGGCACGGTGCTCGAATATGCAGCTGATGAAGGTTTCTTTGTGCGCTACGACGACGGCGAAGAGCAGTGGGAGGTGAGTCCTGCGTATGTTTTGCAGTATGACGACGGTCGTACTCGTATGCTTACACTCTTACGCACTGCTACTGCTAACACACACACACACACACACACACACGCAGGACGCGCACGGCGAGACGATGATCAAATTCATTGCGCCGCCTGCGTCCAACAACGACACAGACGACGTCGAAGAGCCAGCGATGCGATTGCCGTCTCCAGGCGACGATGACGACGCCAACGACGAAGGTGGCTACGACGACGACGAATACGATCGCGACGGATACGACGATAAAGATGTGAACGGCCGTGCAGCTGAAATCGCAGCTGTGGCAGTTGACAAGCACCGCTCGCCTGAGCTTAACGACATCGGCGACGATGACGAGAGTGAGAGCGACAACTCGGATCACAACAACACCAGCAAAAGCGCTGCGAGTGCTCTGCAGCCGCATCAATCAGCGTCTGCGTCGTTATCCAACCAGCAACAACAGCAGCAGCGCCGTCAGCAGCCAGCTCGAAATGCTGCACTCATTGCAACAAACGCTGCGTTCTTCCGTGACGACGAATCGCTGCGCGCAATGCGCGAGTCGCTGCGACTCGAGAAAAAAGCGCTTGCGCATGAACACGCGACGCTCGCGCAGCAGCTCGTCAATCGGCAACAGCACAGTGCGCAACTCAAGCGCGAGCTCGACACACTCAAGACAAACGTGACGCTCGCACGTGTGCTCCGCCACCCAACAGCGTCTTTGTTGGCAGTTGCGCCAGCGCCACAGACCGCAGCCGACTGGCGCGAGCGTGTGCTTGACCAGAAGCTGCAGAACAAGCAAATCAGGCAAGAGCTTGCTGAGGTGTGTCTGTGTTGAAATGCTGAGTAAAGACAGAGGAAGGACGATGCTGTTAGCTGATAGCAGGACACTAACACACCCATCTACTCGCGCAGCTCCGTGCCAGCAGCCAGCGCCGCGCACATGCGCTCGAGCAGCGTGAGCACGAATGCGTGCAGCTCCGTGACAAACTTGCGCGCGTGCCACGACGCGATCTGTGTACACTCGTCGACATCCAAGTCGAGATCGCGACGTTGCTCGACGAGAAGCGAACGTTGATGCAGTCGTCGGCAGCGACCAAGTCCCGCAGCACGACAGCCACGCGACGCTCGGGTGCAACAGCGTCATCCTCGTCGCTTGCTGACAGTGCGGTTGTTGACGCGAAGACGGCGCTCGAGAAAGAGCTCAGTCGCCTCGAGCTCGCAAGCGTGCGTGCCAAGGACGCAAGTCGCGCTGCGCGCTTGACGCTCGAACGCGCTCGTGCGCGCATCCTGCCGCTCCAAGCACGACGTATCGAGCTCCAGCAGCTGTTGCGGACGTTCGAGACCACACGCGTGCTCCTTCGGAGTGCATTCCTCCGTCTGCGACCCGACGCAACCGGTCGCGTTGCAAAAGCGACTGCTGCAGCGGCGTTGCTCGCTCTCGCACCAGCCCATGCGCCGTTCACGAGCGTCGACGATGTGATGCTGGCGCTCAAGGACATGCGCATTCGTACAAGCAGCAACAACGACGCAGATGACGACGCAACACTCGCGTTCCAGGACTTTGTCGCAAGCTTCGAGCATCTCTTTCCAGTCGCCGTGCGTCCTACAACAACACTAACCGAGCAATCCTCACCACGACAACAGCGTTGACAAATAATCAAACAGATCGACATCACACGCATTCATTCGATAGACTCGCATCCGCCCAAACGGCCCTCCTACTGCCTTTGTCTCTGTCGCTTCTCTTTCCTTGTCATTCACTCTTGTCCCTCCTAACTCACTTGGTCTGGAGCACACCCGCAGCAATGAGCTTCTCGATCTTTGCAAGAATCCCAGGGTTCTGCAAGTGGCGCTGGGCACTCGCAGGGTCGGTCTGGAAATCGTTCAGGACGTTCTGCATGACCGGGTCGCGCAGGATGTTCTGGATCTCCGGGTCCGCCAAGCCATGCGCTGCGCGCTCTTCGTCGGTCTCGCCGCTCTGGATCTTGTAGACGACGTTACGAAGCCCTTCTTGGCATTCTTGGTTCGTCGGGTCGATCGACAAGCCCTTTTCGTAACTCTCGCGCGCTTTGTGGAGCTCTTTCATGAAGAACTGGATCGCACCCAAGCGCGAATACGCTTTCACGTATTTCGGATCAATGTCCAACGCTTTCTCACAATCGCGCTTCGCTTCCACGAACGACGTCAACTTCGTATACGCTGCAGCGCGGTTCGCGTAATACACAGCGCTGCTCGGATCGCGCTTGATCGCTTCCGTGTAGCGCTCGACAGCTTTCGGGAAGTCTCCAGCTTTGAAAAAGTCGTTCCCTTCGTTCTTCGCCGCAAGCGCAAGTTCCGGATCAATGTACGCAGCGTCCTTCGCTTTCTTGAGCTCGAGTTGGAGGTTCTTGATCTTGCGCTCAATCTCCTTCGTCCGGTTCTCCATCTGAGCGCCTTCGTACGCGTCAATTGCAGCATTGAGATTCACGACATCTTTGCCTTTTTTCAAGTACGCGTTGCCGATCCGGACGTAAACTTTTGCAATCAACGCATAATCCGCACGGTTCGCACGCCCAGTTTCAATTGCTTTCCTGTTGTCGATCGTAGACATGACAAGAGTGATGGTCCCCGTGCGTCAGTGCGTGATGAATCATCCGATTGCAATCAACGATATACTCGAATCAGATGCAAACTCAGACTCCGAATCAGAATCAGACACACCGAATCAAAATCAAACTCTGCCATCTCAATCTGCAAAACGTACTTGCAGTCGTCGATGCACGCGTCGTAGTCCCCCATTTCGAGCTTCACAGCTGCCAAGTTGCTCAAGTACGCAATGTTCGTCGGGTCGTGCGCAATCGCGTCCGTGTAGCACGCAATTGCATCGGCAAACTGTTTCTTCTTGTAAAAGTCATTCCCGCGTGCTTTTGCTGCTTCTGCTGCGTTCTTCGCATCGCGTGTTGCAAGCTCCTCTTCCGACAATTCTTCTTTTACTGGTGCTGGCGGCGGTGGCGTCGCTTGCGCTTTGCTCGCACTGCTAGTCGGCGGCACTGCGTACGCAGCAGCGCTCTGGTCGACCTCCATACCATCGTCATTGTCGTCATTGTCGTCTTCCTCTTGGCCGCCGCCAGGTGGCATGTTGACGTTCAAGCCCATGAGTTCGCCCAGGACCGACATGACGCGTGGGTCGGTCAAGTGCTTGTTGATGCTCGACGGGTCGCGCTGGATCTCACTCAACTTCGCAACGAACGCTGCGTCACTCAAGAACGGCGCCAAGCGCGGATTCGTGGCGATTTTGCCAAACATGTCGGGTCCAAATGCATTTGCAAATGGATTGAATGACGATTGCGCTTGCGACGGTTGCTTCGCTTTCGTCACTTCTTCAACGCCGTTCATGCACGCTGCGTTGTTCGGCTCAACGTCCAGACCCTGTTTGTACGCTGCAATCGCACTGTCGTACTGGCGCAGTGCGTGGAGCGCAGCGCCTTTGCGTGCAAACCCTTTCGCCCAGTCGCCTTTCACGGCAATGCACGCTTCTGCGTCTTCGAGCGCATGCTGCGCGTCGTCCATCGACAAGTACGCGGCCGACCGGTTCGAGAAAAACACGTGGTCGTTCGGGTTCAGCTCAATTGCTTTCGTGTAGCACTCAACGGCCTCCTGCGCGTTCCCTGCACTGAGGGCAGCGTTGCCCTTGGCTTTCCATTCGTCTGCCTGAGAAAAAGGGAAGAGCGTAAATTAGTGTCAATGCGGCGTAGAGTCGATCGATACCGCAGCAGGCACACGCACATACGCAGCAGGACGACATACGACGTACCATGATGTCGTGAATAAATGGCCGCGATTGGTGGTGCTCACTTTCTTCTGCGTCTTTGATTGTGATGAAATGGATCGCGGCCAAATATCAAATCTATATCACACAAGCGAATGTTCGAGATGTTTGAACAACACATAGTTTCGAGAAAATCGGCTAAATTATATTTTTGAACCTGTTACTGCATAAATATAGAACTCAACATACAGTGCGCCTTATAATTATACGGACACTTGATTTTTTTTGAATAAAATGGCCAAAAATTAGGTTAGAAAACTTTCGTTGCATTCAAACGATGCGCAAAACAGAGCTTTATCAGCACCCAAAATGTGAGCTGATGGA
>JAADXH010000777.1:0-16974 GCA_023337595.1 Globisporangium camurandrum | reverse complement strand
ATGGTCTTGCATACTGACTTTGCCGACGACCCAGCGAGTGAGTACGCACTGCAGGAGCGCACGGTGCTCGAAGCACTTGGGCTGAGTAAGTTAGGAACGACGACAACTGGCGGAAGCACTGGTGGCAGTAGTAGTAGTAGTAGTGTAGCCGACATATGAAGTAGTAGTAACCAAGCGAGACAGACGATCGCAAACAATTGGCGGCGGCAGAGCATAATACGCGTCGGGTTCGTTCAATGTTGATTTGCGAGCACAAACTCAAGAAGGCGTCCACGTTGATGTATCGTGTGCAGTGGACAAAGTTCACAGGAACCTTCTCGAGATGAACTCCAAGACAAAAACTAATTTAGCCAACGCAAGTTTGTGTTCTTAACCAATGCCAACGTCGACATGGTTTCTGATATATAGCGCACATACGCATCAAGCGTGTCGTTCTCGAGGATGAGGGTTCGACATACAGGTGTGCTTGTCGGTTCCGGCTATCTCGCGCAAATCGCAGCGAGCTTGGGTACGCAAATGATGCAGCGCCTTTTTTCAGCAGATTGTACAGTTTGGTGCAATATGAAACTAAATTAAGCGTCCTGGATATTAAAAAACTGTACACCATATGTGCTTTGATATTCTAGCTCGTTGTTTGATTTAAAGTAGTCCACAATTTCCGCACCGCTCTGAGCTTTGCACCAGGCCGCATGTAACTGCGCGACGCGTGTAAACCGCGACTGCGCTGACTTGTTCAGCCTTCTGCACGCATCGCTCGCCATTCATCGCGGAATGCGCGTGTGTCGGTGTGATTCGGCGCAGGCTCATTTGACCTATTCGCATTAAACAAATCGACTGCATAAGTACAATATCAATGCGCATGTCCATATAACTAGCAACACATACGTATCGAGATGCAATCTGCGCTGCATTCTGCTCCGCTTCGTCGTCACTTGATCTCGACGCTGCAAATCCTGAAATGAATGACCGAATGCGTTGTCGGCTTTAGTTTTGAGTACGGCAAGATGTGTGTGCGCGCACGCAGCTGCGTTTTGTCTTTTCTCTACCACTGATTTTCAACATTGTCAAGGCTCATCACAGTTGTCGGTTTTAATGGACAAGCCACTCAAAAACGTTTAATAGGCCAAGTTAAAATAAATGATCTTGAGGGGTGTATGTAATAGGGAATCTATTTTAATACAGAAGCACATGTAGTCAAAAACAACGTGTGACCCTCGAAATGTTAAAATACGACGTCGGCATAATAAATAGATAAAATAATCAGCATTTGGCCCTGCTATTTAGCGCCACTAACGACCTACACGAAGCACAACAGAAAAACACTCGTTGTCCAACGGTTATTGTGTGCTAAATGCAATGAAAGTTCAAAACCAATTTTCATGCAATTATCAAGAAACGATGCACGACTATCAAACTCCCCCTCTCAATATATTCAAAACAACACACTTGCACCAGAAGTACGTGGCAAGGTGTACGTGCACGAGCTTATATGATGCTTGTTTATTGCCTATGCGCGTACATGTGCGCTTTTCATTGCGATCATATGTCTGTGTGTGTATACTAGATGTGTGCGTACATACACAACGATGTCGATCTGTTGTACACGCATGTTTAAGTGCGTTATGCACGGCCGTTGCGGACACGATCTGGGGTTTCGGCGTTGCGGCACCGCATTTCTATATGCCGAATGGACATTACTTGGGCGCACGCAAATGTCACATGTGTACTTACGTTCTCTGTGCGTATTGTCTCGTGTAGGAGCAGATCTACAACGGACGTGAGAGCTCGTTCAAGACCAGCGTCAACGAATCGACTGATTCCGCCGAAAAGACGATAACATGTGCGCCGTCACGAAGTACTACACGCTGAGGCATTGGTCCCTATCACGGTTGCTGTCCACGCGAATCGGGAGACGTTGTTCGAGTACTCCAGGCAATTCCAGAAGAGATCGCACCAAGATTTTGTACGTGTCGACACGCGTACGGTGAGGAACCAGAACAAAGAGTTGGATGGTGAGGTTAGTACTATGCAACGATATAACCCCGACTGGACGACATCTACCAGCAAACCATAAAGTGCACACTTGGCTGGCCACAGAAGAAATGCCGCGAGATATGACAGCGACCTCGCCGCTGAATCCGGTTCACTAACTGCCCGTTGCGTTTCGTCGAACAGATTTAGGAGGTAGGCAACAACACATGTCATTTCGAAGTCCAAAACGGTGTTTGGCAGCACAATCATCCTGTCAAATCTGACGATTTTTATGCTCTACATGCGCAAAGCACATTAAAAGATTCGAAGACCTTCGCAGAAGTGAAGTCGTTGGTCAAGACTGGCTCAAAACGACCGCGCATCTACAACTATATCTTGGACGCAGGCGACAATGCCATTCAAAAGTACGTGGGCAACATGATGGACGCGTACAGAATCAGCAGATAATGCATTGACGACAACACAGCTACCGCCGAGCTGGTTGCAAAATATCACGCAGCGGACGACGCGAACGTAGACGCTATGCATGAGACGATGGCCGAAGCCGGCGTGATCTCGTTGAGCTCGCTTCGCATGCGCGAGGTTCTGTCGAGGGTTTCAGACATGCTGCTCGTGGATACCGCACACAAGACAAACGCGTTGTGTGAGAATGTGCATTTTTGTTCATTCGAATTCCAAAAATTATACAAGTGATGTGTTCTTTTTGCATACGACGAATGTATTCTCAATTGTTATATACGCGTTTCCTATGTGATATGCACCTGTGCCTAGTGATTACGCAATCTAACGTGCAATTCTTGTCCTCTCGTTGTTTTGTTTTTATTTAGCTATAACTGGTGATTGTTTACGGCGATGGCGATGAACGAATTTGGGGAGCGGACAGAAGGTGCAACAGATTCAATTGCAAGCGAACAGAGATTGGTGTATGAATTTCGCGCTGAAGCACTTTTTCATGGTGAATCCCGGCGTTGCAAATCGTGTTCGTTCTGTGGTAGTTTACAATGACTTAATTGAGATCCGAGTCATCTAGTTGTATTTCCCGAATTCGCGTCTACTCGTTTGCACTTTCCATGTGCTCATGAGTCTTGGGATCTACAGTCGAAAGTCAAAACTCGGTCTGATCAGTGCAGAAGACCATGTAAAGAACGAAGATGCCGTAAAACACATGGTGTACGCCCACACCCGTGACGATTTTTACTTGTACTGCGACGACTTGAACGCATTGCTGAAACGTGTGAACTTTGACACCTTTGAGCACTACCTGGACAACAGTTGGTACATGTAAGCTTAATTCCATCGTGCGACGCTGTCGCATTTTCAAAACAATTTGATCAACTGACTCGAGTCGGTTTTCGTGAAGATGAAGGACAGCGACGATGTGAGTGGCAGAATGCACTTGTCTTACTACGTCCTGGTGGCCATCAACAACGAGCGCCAGCGTAAAGTTGAATACTAGCACATCAGGGACATTGTGGATTCCAACATTAACTGTTATTACGACGACGAGATGTCAGTTTGGTTGGACTACACAACACATTTTGTCGCTGTAGTTATCGAGACGGAATACAATCTTGCTACCGACAATCACGCGAAGCACAACGTCGTGATCGACGGCACTGTGCAGGCTGCCCATGTTGACGGACCCCAACATACTCACGCTGTCGACCTCGCGACACGAATATGCGACTGCAGTTTTGCCATGTCAAATAAGCCCCCATGCCGCCACTTTATGATCGTTCACTAAAGGCTGCGTGGTACAGATTCGGTATTCCCGTTACAATCCATTGATGTGAAGTTCAAGAAGAAATGAGTTTGTGTCCATGTGTTTTTGTCTCGGTATGCTACTTTTATCCACTTGTCTATTTGTTGTGAAGTTGTTGTCCAATATCTACCCATTAGATGTCCAATATCTACCCATTAGATGTCCAGCTGATGTCAATGCAATGCGAATGTGTTCATCATATTTGATGCCCTGATACCCAAGCGTAATGGCTAACATACGCACTTTTTCGAGCTTACACAAATGAAGGCGAGACAGCACGGACGTGCCGCGAGTGCGACGAATCAGCTACCATATGTTTTCATTCATAAAGAGCGAGGTCGGCGCAAGCGCAGCTCGACTGAGCGATACCATACCGCGCTCCGAGTGACGCAGCCCGCCGGCAACGATTTTGCCGGAATCACTGACGATGATGAATTCGACGCGGCTCAGGCATTTATATTGAATCAGTAGCGCGACTTACGTCAGCGCTACCGCGTGTGTTCCACACCTGTCACCTACCCCACACCTGTCACTGAATCAACGTTTAACACCGTCTCGTCTGCTGATGCGACTGTAACTTTGCAGCACAGCCTTTACTTCGACGAGTTAGGCGACGTCTCGGTAATCGACATGAGCGACGTTGTCATCGCCAAGCCATAGACACAGATTGCCACGTCACAGGCAATGTCGACACACGACGAGTCGCTCAAGTTCGACGACGCTGACGACATCGAGCAACTAAGCCACAACTAAGGCGACGATGACGCCGGCAATAAAAAGATGAAGAAATGTGGTCGCCATAGCCCAGTCGACGGCGCGACGATGGATGTGATGATAGCGGCGCTCCCGCACCAATTTGTCTGAATCGTAAAGCACGGAAGCACAGATGACGCAATTAATCGGTCAACAATTGAACAAAGCAAAACAATTTGTGGACCAACCGTGGGCTTTGCTGCTGATCTGGTGCATCGCCGGGTTTTTCGGGGAAAGCGACACCTGATGACTTAGTGGCGACTGTAGGTGAGAAGAAGGTAACGCCACTCGAGGCGCTCAAAGTGTTGAAATCTATTGACGGGCACCACGACGCAGCAGATAAAAAGAGGCAGATGTACAAGTAGTCCGCAAACGTAATCACAAATGCTGACGCGTACTATACACTGCCGCTAAAATTGCTCACTGCGTGCTTCGCAGCATTACCTGTAGTAAATGTATAGTCGAACGCTATTGCAATCGTCGCTCACATTGACACGAACGACGACACCATGGAAGACGACGAGTTCAGAATCACTTCCATCTTCGCAGCATGGCGGCGATGTTGAGATACTTTAAATTGCCGCGGTGGATGTGTACATCCGCTCACAAATTAAGTCTAAGCAGCGCATTGCCAACTGGTTTGCGGCTTGTAACGAGTGCACGGCATTTGCGCGGTTGCTGCGTGTCGATGTGACGCCGTTCGAATCGCGCACCGTTTTGGACCTTGCTTTTCACGGGACCTCCAGGCACTATCAGTATTCAATGCTATACTCTTTAGCTCCATCGAATTGGCTTAATAACGCAGAGCTAACAGCGCTTCGCGATCGTCTCACGGAAGTGCATTCTACAGTTCGAGTAGCAGAAGTCATACTATATATATGTCGCATAAACACGTGATGCGTCTTTGTCTGCGCATAACTAGTGGGTGCACAAATCTTGTCGCACATGGATGGTGACGGAGTACAGTCAGTTTCTGTTCCGGTGAACTTTAGAAACGCCATTGGTGCGCGGTCATTGTGCTCAAGACCCTTTTGGTGTTGTATTACAGCATGGTCGTACCTATCTAGATCCGCACGCTCGAACGCACGAATGATGATCAGGGCACAGCGTATCCTTATAGCTACAACACGCTCTCGGTGAAGTACATGCTGAATATGGACAAATTAAGGTGCAAGTTCTTCATTGCGTTGATTGTTTGGCGTCAAGTGGATGACACTGTGACGACTCAAACGTCCGACTAAGCGCTTACGAAAGACGCACTACCGTATGGCGAAGTTCATCTTTCGCATGTAGATTGTGACACATGCAGCATACAGCATGCTGTCAGTGCGATAGTTTAAGTGCTATTTAGTTGTTATCCAATCGAAAACAATTGTCGCTTCGACAGTACCTAAGCAACCAATAACGCACAAGCGCAATTTATACAGCACGACACCTCATTTCGAATGCTATACGCCTCTAATGTAAATACAAAAGTTCAAACGCATGTAAAGTAACGGAAAATACGATTTGGCGCATTCCGAATTTTGTCAATAGGTGTACAACATCTGGGCAGCGCTCACTAGAACTGCTTGACTGTAGTACCCGCCAATTCTAATCATGTGATACAACGATCAATCCTATCAAAGTATTAAGTTTCTTTGTGTCGTGTACAATTGATTCGTAAGGGTGTAAGTCATAAACTTTCTAGCATAATGAAAGTGAAATTCAGTGATTGTGCCATTATCTACTGCCACTTTCTGTCAATGTGGGCATGTAAATGTAGGTGCATTTTCAGACCTACTACTTAACGACATAATAGGAGTGTATCATATAGAGTATATAACTACGAACATTTACTCGAATCTTGCAGGCAAGTCTGTGGATATGTGACGTTAAAAAGTAGTCACGAAACAAGTATTTGTTAAAAACGTACGAATATATTCCTAAACATCACGTTAGTGACCGTATACTCCACAAAACTTACGTGTATTATAAACTATTACTTGATGAAATGATACCACACTTACTTTGATGTTTCTACTCTCGTTCATATTAATTCTCTCACCCGCTCTTCTGTTTTATACTTCTTTGCTGCTGATTGGCGTTGCGAACAAAGTAAAGACACGCGCTTTTGTCGCCATTCGATTTATAGAGAGTCAATACATGTTTTCATGTCGACAATTGTCGACACGCGAAGAGAATGACGGACTCTCAAGATGGTGGAGTCACTTGCACATGGTATATGAAGTGATGTATCGCGATCGCACTTTGACTTAATTTGATCGGTTGAATGACAGTTCATCTGCGTACATCGACGATGAAGAGATTGTCAAGGGGGTGCAAATACACAGAACCACAAATAAACAGCAAGCAAGAAATTCAATCGCAGGTGACGCCTGTATTGCTAATCACTATGTCGACAATTATACGATGCGTATGTGCACATTTTTGTTTATAATCATCCCTCGCGTGTGTGCACACTTTGGTTATACACATATGCTCTTGTTTATCTACTTAGTCGTGTCACTTCACAACGTCAGCCAGACATGTGCAGCTGAGCAAAGCAAGAATATTACATGGAGTCGGCGCAGTATATTCACATTCAAGACGCAGCATGGTTTGAATATTTTTATTTGCTCGACTTTTAACATGTGCTTTTACTCACAGTGCTCTCATCGTCGTTATGCGTTTGAGAATGACATTAAGTGCGAAAAGACCATATAACTATCGCGCATTTGTGCAATCGATTTGATCGTGACAATACTCGTGCAGTGACCAACAAGTGCTGCCACACGCAACGGCAACAGCTCATGGAGCAAGCAAAGCCATTCTGTGTGAACGAGACGCCGTCTGGTGCGTGCTACCCGTGAGATTGACCACATTTATGCGCATTCATACCAATTTAGACCACGCTTAACACTATTATCGCATCTTGCAACTCGCTTGCATAGTTGTAGCACATCCTGGCTGACGGGCCGACGGCTGTTGGATACGGACGGAGCGACTCCTAGAATAAATTCATCGTGTGATGATTTGCACAGGATGGCGCTGCAGGATATTTACAACTGATAACATGGTAGATGCTGGCCGCTTACCCCTTAAAATAACAGTATCCGAATCGAGTTTGGAGGATTCTGTGCTGCACGCAATGTGGCAGCAAATAGAAGCCGCTCACTTACAATACGATATCACGTTAATGTCGATGATAGTTTGATGGTGAAAGTTCTACCGCGTCTCTTATTTCCTAACATATCAAATATCCAACTCGTATAAATAAGCGAAATAGATCTTGTCGTCTATTTTCGGCATCATTTTTTCTACATTTGACAACTTCATTTGGATCGGTGCTACTTCACCGGCATCCGTATGGCTACTGCACGCGTCCGTCGTCACGTCTCTGATGCACATATTTCGTTGCACGAGAACGCACTTGAGGGGTTAAGAAACATACTGCATATTTCATCATAGTCCACTTTGTACTTGAGTAGAGCGCGAAAATAGATAGTGCAATTACGTAACGCTGATACTGCGTTTGATAAAAGCATCGACAATAGAAAGCCAGTAATTCAATTGGTTGCATTATGTTACCATACGGGAGTGCCGCGTGTTATGTGGTGTGACGACATGCTAATCTCATGCGTAAGAAAATCACCAATGATCTACTCCTCTTTCGACACCATTTGAATGCACTGATATAAGCATGGGTCCGAGTTCACACCCGTGCATGCGCAGAGCTAAATCCCACGTAGACCTTGCGAAACCTGCGGCTGCAGGGGCATTGACGCGAAGCATTGAAGGCATAAATGCATTTGAGAGAATAGAAGGGGTTTTAGTTTAAAGTTGCCTTCGTACAGCAAGTAGTAATGAGCTATCGATGACACTGACGCAGAACGTGAACTCAGACTCCCGCTTGAACAGACTCCGAATAGATTTCCTCTGTGTCGCATATGGCAACACAATCTTTTCACCAAAGGGAAAAACAATCGCACGAGCTCAAAGTCACAAACATTTGTTCACGAAGGCAATTCAGCAATGTGCGAGGTGGCCAGGGTGGTGAAACGATGCGCCACCCCCTGATGATTTAATTAAGTGGCGCAATCTGCATCGCGATTAGACGCGGCTCAACGTACCATTTTCTGCGATGGAGCAGAAACCAACAAGTGATCTTGGACAAATGATGATCTGTGCATAAGTTGTCTTTGTCCGTATTTGCAGCTCTACCAGCAGTGACGTATTGAGGCTGTGGATGCTCGTACGTGACGTTACATAGCGGCTGTGTTTAATCGCGACACGAATCGCTTCAGGATTGTGTACGTGGTCATACACGTGATCGGTGTTAATGTATGCAAGTGCAATATTGACTTCGGCTCCCAGAAAGTTCCTTAGTAGGAGTCTTGCTTTATGACGCTTGCTGCTGCTCGGCATCGTCATTGTTTTCAGAGATGTTGCATTGTGCACTTACGACACCACAAATAATCGTAATGTTATTGGTTATCACATCCAAATACTGGCGCATAGACTGTGTATACTAAGTATTTTACATCAAGTAAACATCTTGACACTCCTATCTTTTACGGTTACGAGATTGTGCACTCGTTATTCTAATTATATAGGCAGTAACAAAGAACGACAACAAAAAGCATTACACGCAACAAAATACCAAACTTAAATCTAAAAATATACAAATATGTTATCGGATCAATTCATTATTCAAATGTAATTATGTTGACATCACAATCGATCGACTGATGTGTGATAAAGAAGAGAACATACATTTTCGCCGTTCAAGCGCGTCTGTTGCATCTGCTGTATCTACCATTATGTCGAAAAACTATGGTGACCAGTGATTCGATCGCTTAACGGTAGGAGGTAGGTACGATCACATAATTATATGATATCCGCTGCTGTGCTACATTTGCAAAAACAAATTTAGCACGACGCTTTAGCATGGTGATAAGTGGTTTGATCACGAAAAGGTTTGAAGCACGTTCAATCTCATAGTAGCAAGAGCAGATTTAACACGACCCTTTAGCAAAAGCTAATAGTGACAAACACCATGGATTTTATTAACTCAAAATATAGAGTTTCGGCGACGCCGCACCTTTACTATCCCACACAAAGTAGGTAAATGAGGGTTACACAATGTAAGACATTATTAATACCGCAACGTAGTATTGCTCATGCGAAATCGCATGTACAAATAATAATTGCATAATATGCCCTCAAGTTGTTCCCCGGCAAGCATACAGTACTTATCAAACAGCTCACGTGACGCTAACCGACTGCAACGTCAATATCTGCGTCGATATATAAGTGTTATCCCAGCTAATTGAAGACGCAGTAAACGGAATACATTAAAAGCCATGCAAACGATTTTCATCGAGCAAACTTCACTGCTAAGTATGCAGTTTGATCATCCTAGTGCTTCAGTGTGAATAACATGTGCTTCGCACATTCGACCATTTGCACGAATTTGCAACAACAATTTCCACACCAAATTAATCGTATCGATGACAATTTGCACCGACTGCGTATTTTGTATAAAAAACAGCACGGTAAAACAGCTATTAATTCAACGCTGCGTCGCACACGTACGAGCGCGTGCAAGTTTAGTGAAAATAAATTCGAAGCTACTTATGCGGTTTATCAATTTTGTGTCTTTTACACCTAAATTGGTAGGGTGCAAGAAACTGCTTTTATATGTATTTTCATTTGCCAGTACACAGCGTGGTAAACTAATAACAGATATGTATGTGAGTAGTGGCTATTGATTAAGTATTTTTGGATAAACATCGACTACTCGCGCCGCAAAGCAAATATGACAGTCTGTATCAAGCGAATCCAGTTGCTTTTAAGGGCAACATCACACAAAACGACCGCATCACTCACGAGACAACATTATCTTCATAATCTGTTCGACCAAGCAACCATCCAAGCGAGATCGTTGCCAATAAATGCTGCCAAGGCAAACACACAAAATATTCATTCTGGAAAAACTGTTTATCATTCAAACGCGTGTATACTGTACGATCGTCAACTAAAATGCTGACATAATATTACGGAAAAATCAAGTCAGCTGACAGGTGCCAGTAATTAAAATGGATGATTTGAATAGTCGTAACGAGTCGAACACCGAGTACAGGGTAGTGAGTCACTCATTTCGACCTGGTAATTGTCGATTTTGAAAGATAATTCGAATGTGAGTGTTATCGTTGCTGTATTCGAAAATATATTCCAATATCAAAATCGTTTTTGATGGGCTATACATTGACAACTGGTCATTCGTGACGCTCTACCGTGTGGTAAATTAAAGTAATATCAAAACATTTGATAACAGAATATATGATTATAGTGCCAGCATATGCGAGAGAGCGTAAACAAGTAAAGAAACGAGAGCCACACACATATATATATGGGGAGAGAGAGAGATGGGTAGCCCGATGATTACTCGTGTGTGTCCACGAGTGAGTTCGAGATTGTGCATTCGTGTGACGTCGAGCATGCCTGCGAAGACAGGCACAAAACTCCTCAGTTTCTTAACTATCTGTACTGGCATATTTTTTGGGGGTGAATTCCGTTAAGCAACAGCTAACAGTATTTTCTCTCTTATAAGTGAGCATGAATCAAATCATTACATATGAGAATCGATTCCAATTACTGTAGTGCATTTAGGGGATAATACATTTGTAGAACAAAAAAGGTACACTGTAAACACAAATAGAAATGGCCTTCAATTCTTCTCTTTGACGGTTTGTGATCTGTAATTTATATTTATATAAATTTCATTCATGCATTATTCTCTATTTCATTTTGAATTAACATGTACAGAAATGTATCTGAAAGAAAAGCATACTGTTTTGGATGCTAAAACACATTGGGTGATCCCTTTATACCTAAATAATAAGTGCGACAATAGCAAGGAAATTCTTATACACAGATCAAACAGTAAGCAGCATTACGCATGAACGCACAATCAGTTTTATTCACACATTCTACAATTTTGATATCGAGCTGTCTATATTGAATATTTGATTGCTATATGAATGCTTTAACATGACTACTACGGGATGTAAAACCGACCGAGGTTTCACCACATGCAATCAGATTATAAATTGGATATATAATAACTTCATTGCGAGTACAGAAACGACAACTTGTAAGGGCCGCACATGGGACAAGACTCATCAATAGCTCTTTTTACACCCATGTTTCATCGAAAACTTGAGCACTTTACAATTGACTTCGGTTTGTACGTGAATACAAGATATTGAATATATTGATAGGCATTTATTCAACCAAATTTTACTGATGCATGTACATTTAGTCGATTCTAAAACAGCCAGACATAACTTTGACATCAATGCCAAGCCGCAAGACGTACAGCAACAAAAGAAAGAACAAGGCGCTTGACGCGCTGAAGACTATGCGTTAGCGCGCGGCAGAAGGGTCTTTTGGCATCCTGCGCTGCTGCTTGGCTCGACAACGAGAGCAAGATCCGACATCTAAGTGGCCAGAGATGACCAATTAGTGCACACCTGAGCGACAAAGCTCCATTCATTTTGGGGGCCAGCTCGTCGCGTAAATAATGACAGATATTCACCAAGAAGTAAAGGTGTGTCAGCGCTGAGCGTGTGCCATTTACCGTGCGCTGGGTATATTTTGATCTATGTATGCGATTTATACACCGTACCTTGGATCTCGGACAATGATAACACTCATCAAGCGAAATATTATGAGTGGCTTGGATAGTGTATTTCGCATTTGGTTAAAAGCGCATCACTTTTGCTGTAAACACGCTGTTTCGTTTGTTGTAGCATTTTGCTCAGTAACACGGTTTCTCGTATCGCACCCAAATCGAGTAGCGTTATGTGACTTATTATTTCTATAGTTGCTTTTCAAAATTAGTTCTTGTGATATTGTCTCATAATCTACTTTTTCTAACTGTACAATTATAATATTAAACATATACATAAATTTGGCTGATATTGAATCGATATGTGACGAATTAAGCCACACAGGTCTACTGGCAAGAGCATCATGACCAACGTCGACGAAAAGGGAATTTTCTTGGACGCACCTTTAAAACGCTACTAATCGGAGCGCGACGGTAGAAATGCTCGAGTCGAAGTGATGAGTCGACATTCAGCACGTAATATGGTTGTGCTTTGTGCTCGAGCAAATGGACGCAAGCTGCCAATTTTTACCATCATTCGTGGAACCCCGATCGCTCTATTCTCGAGCGTGAACAAGCTTACTCTCCTCCTAGTACGAGTTTTGATGAATTAAAGTATGAATGTTATGACTTTAGCCTACTATTGTTTCCAAATAGGTCACTTTTACTCGATGCAAGCAAATGCGGGATGGACGGATGCATTTGACAGAAGTATTTGTGCAATGTTCTCATGCACTACTTCGAGGTTTTATGTGTAAACCTTGTCAGCAATCTCAATTGTCATGTTTCGGATGCATCGCACAAGACAGTCGCAAGCAATTTTTTTCGACAATCCGGCCTTTACAGCCCAACTCCACGTAGGTTTGCCAACCGTTGAACGTTTTAAATTCTTTTAGTATATACGGCTTGCTTTATCTTTTCACTCTCTAGAGTATATCGGACTGGCGACGAACGACTTCGTCCAGGAACAGATTGTACGTTAAATCGTGATTGGCGACAACTTCGACGCATGGCGTCGGGAGCACAACGACGACGAGCGCTTATTGAGCGTGAGGGATGATGTCCTACGTCAGCCAGTCATTGACGTGTACACTGCTTTGCGTCGCTGTTGTTCTCGCCCAGTGCGTATACGACGTAGTAGCGTTTGCTCAGCGACGCAACGAGCCACACCAACTTGCAAAACGACAGAGACAGCGTCTTGCGCCAGCGTGCATGTTGTTGCTGCTACGGTTATGATGCGTACGAGTTGTCTGAATGCACACGACCGACTGATGCGATACCAAATTGAGGCGCTGCTAATGCGTTTGTGTTGTTATTGCTGTTAGGGACAGCCAACAATGAGTGCGCACTCTAGGTTTACCGCACGGTGTGCGAGCTGCTGCCACTTGAAGCTATCGCGGCGCTACTGGCGCTAGCCATTTGGTCGTGTTGCTGTCGCTGTCGTTGTCATCGCTGGTGAAGCAGCAATCCCTTCTGGATCAATCACGGATGCACATGCAACTCCTGTCCAACAAGTAGACGCCATCGACGTGGCACAGGTATATATACAGCCCAGTGATCGACTCGATGCGAAATGGAAACGCACGACAAATTGCAACGGTAGCGCCGCAACAACGCCACCATTGTCTCCGCTCACATCAACAGCGCGACTTTAACGATTTAGAATTCATTCCCAAGTCAGTAGTTCGTTTGTCTTTCGCATCATCGCGAGCAGCAGCAGTGGACGTGCCATCAAGAGCGGCTTCAAACGCGCAAGCCTCGCGTGGTACAGCCCCGTGCATGTTCAGACGCAACTGAGACGCTCTGACCCTGCAGCGATGACGAGGACAAAGAGACTGCTGCTAAACGTTTTTTGTGCTGTCACCAATTGCACGTCGTACCGTTTGCTCAATTGCGCCATTCACCACACCAACTTTGCTGCGTCTAGTGCACTCGTGCATTGTACTGCTAGCTCCTTGAAAATTTTAATTGCACAGGTGTCCTGCTGCGCACAGATGGAATAACGATACAGAAAACTCTAGAGAAACACATATAGTCCTCACAATTGTCGCAGTTGTTAAATGCGAATCGCAATTATTTAATAATGTTAACATTAGTATTGGCATATGTATATATGACGCAATATGAACTCTATGACAAAAAACAACTTATAGTGGCAAAATCAAATATCTCTCGAAAAACGTACTTACGAATGTATACACAGTCACAATACGAATATTCTCATAATCTTTTGTTCGAGTTCTTATGTAAATTGTTTTCGTCTACGATATCAAATCGCCCCTTCATGTGTTGCTTTTAAGTAATACAGTATATCTGTAAATTGTCTAACGTACTTATACAAAATTGGCCCAATCAATAATCCCTACCAATGAGCAGCATTTCAGGATCTACCACTCCACAGAGACCGCTTTAGCGGAATCTGCCCGGCTTAGTATATACGTAAAGGTGAGATGTCTGTCACGAAATTCATGGGACTACCATATTAGTGACCGTCACTATACCTCGACTAGAATAGCAGTTATTGTAGAGGTGATGTTGAAGTGACCGAGATTTATAGTTGGCAGAGAATCGAAGGTAAAAGAGACATACTAAAAGAGATATATAAAGGGTAATAGATAAGACGGTGTTCTCTACGGGTGAGAACATGGGCGAGTCCAGCAGATGTTTGCAAAGGCAGGCACATAACCCCTCGTTGAATTAATAGTTATCCCTATTATAACAACAGCAAAACGTTAACAGCGACATAAACAAGGAAAAGTCTCAAGAAGTGTGATTATTCTTTGCTTTTATTACAGCAATAAGTAAGCATTTACATCAACTGATATCACTCTAACTATCATCTGATTGTGACATCAATACGGTTTATGTTCTCTGCCTTATTCATTCTAAACTTGTTTCCCAGATAGTATCTAAAAGAATGGTCCCTACTAACACGGAAAATACTGAATTTATTAGCACTTAGTGATTCCCTTTAGTAGCTAACATTGACAAAAGCAAAGGGTTGCACTGCGACAATTAATGCAACTGTTCTCGATAAAAATACTCAGGGTAGCATTTCATCAAATTGACATAGGGTATTGTACTATCAAAAACGCCTACAGACAGCCCCCTCATTACTGGAAAACCGCCAAAATACCATACCCTCTCATTTTTGATATATTAAAAATTCAATCATTTTTGTCCCGGTTAAAAATTGGCGCGCGCGCCATCGCTCATTCTCCAAAAGAAAACAAAAGAGCACGAAGAGTAAAGAGAAGGCGCATGCACGCGCATCCAGTGCATGTCGATGACGAAGACTCGCGTTCGCTTGACGCAGGCGCAGAAGCTGGCGCGTTCATCGAAGGAGTTGCTAAGCTTCATGTTTGATCATTATCCATGCAGCAACTGCTTGTTTAGTTTTGAGTACAAACGCTCATACAAAATTAAATTCGTTTTTGAAGACTAATGTCCCTTGGCATACTCTACCAATCGAGTGGATTCGTAAACCTCTGTTTCTTTTATCTTTATCATTTCAATTACTCTAATAAGTAATGTCTGGGCTGAGGGAGTTTTTGCATTTTTCGCATTCCGATAATGGGTGTGTGTGTCTGTATTGACATGTTTACGACAAACCAAGTACTTTTTTAAAAACACTTTACAATTCGCAAAATACCAGAGCATTGTCGGAAACAATACAATTGAGTGTAACATCGAGATATGTGCGAAAAGTTTCATCGCTGCATCGATAAAACTGACTATTTGCTCTTGTAGTAAATTGGAGTTTAATCCAAAATATCAGATCATGTTGGTTTTCAACATCATGTGATATTTATGCACATGTTACGGTATTCGCTAGGTACTGTATTTCCTAATATACCAATCGCGGACATTGACAAAAGCATGAAATGTCATTAATTAAAACTCAGTGATCTATTAAATCGCGGAGTTTCTACTAATCTAATAGTGATAACAGGTGACCGTTGAACATTCAGATACACATTGTTATGAAGCATCACAAGAATTTACTTCCAGCTGTTTAGATGTCCACATTTCACGCAACAACATGGGAATGCCATGGAGTACAGCCGAGGACCGCGCGCTCGTGTGCGCGTGGCACAAATCGCTTGAGACAGCAAAGTCTGCTACCCCGTCGACGTACAAAGGGTTTGTTGCGCTATGTGGCGGTGAAACGCCGCGCACGGCATCCAGCGTACAAGTACGGTGCTCGTACCTCCGGTCGATGTTCTCCCTCGTCGCGGAGTTCAACCGCAGCAGTGGCAGTGAGCAACATCCGCGCTCGTGGTTTGAGCTTACCAAGTGCGAGAAGCGCGCGCTGTACAAAGCCAAAATGAACAATAAACCGATCTCGTACATCGACATCGACGCCGCCATGTTTGCACAGCTCGATGAGATCTTGAGGACGCCATCGCGCAACGCAAGACACAAGAGCAAATCGACAGTGGTGTCTACGAACGCGTGGTACGTCAACAGTGACAACTGCACACAAAGTACGCAGCCACACAGCATCGTAAAGACTAAAACACTACTGAGTAGTGTGTCTGCCAGTACCTCTGGTATTCGTACAACAACATCTCACCACAACAACGGCGACGATACCGACGACGACTTTGTCGCCATCGATGCGATTCCGTCGCTGCAACTCGCGCTGCACGTGGCGCCGTCGTCCTCCCAACAGCAGCAATTACCAACGTCTCCGGCAAAGCGACACGAGTTGTTTCGACCGACTGTGAGCCGCATTGGCACTGGCATTGTATCTGTCGCTACTGCTTCGATCGAGAGCGACAGCGATGACGACGATCTTGTCGATAGCAGT
>JAADXH010000776.1:0-16980 GCA_023337595.1 Globisporangium camurandrum | reverse complement strand
TCAGCGTTAATAGACGCTCGCGGGTCAGCGGAGTGACCTTTGTGCTTGCAACTTTGTCACGAACCCGCTCTGCTTTGATGCAAATGAGGTGTCCTGTTAAGAACAGGCGGCGCCGAGCGCATTGTTCGATCCAACACGATACCTCTTCGTCGAGAAGTGCCGAGACGTAAACAGTAGACACGTCGCGTGGTTCATCGTCGAGCAAAGCAGATTGTGCGCGGTAACGCTTCAGCAGCTCTCTGATGCTCGACAGCGCTGGAGATCTCTTAAGAGCGAATCGCGTGCACGCCCACCCGCCAAGAGCGCGCAAAGTGAGCGACTTGTTGTCGCGATGGTGCAGGTACAGTTCTCTCCGCTGGCCGCCTGTCAAGCGTACAGGCGCTTTCGGTGGAGGATGCATTGAGCGGGAGTTGGTTTGTGGCGATCTGTCGTTCAAAATTTGCGTCCCTGTTTTTTGTGATACATCGTTTTTGCAAGGGAATTTATCAAAACAGGTTTCGTCAACCAAGGAAGGTCTGTTAAACACAGCATTTTAATTTGCTTGAGCTTTCGTCCATCGTGTTCGACCACGATTGCGCACATTCGCCCACAATCGAAACGTCGAGAAGCGCTGATCACAATCACCAATCATGCGCTGCTCCGCTGTCGCTGCTACTGCGGCTGTACGTACGCTTGCGCGCCGCTCGACGGCGGTGCGTGCGCCACTCACGTGCAGCACGACCAGCGCCAGCACGATTACTGCTTCGGCGAGCCGCTTGCAAGCGCGCAGCTTTGCGCTGCAGACATCCGCTTTCGTTCATCCGAGCCGCGCGTTGCCACACCATGGCAGCGCACTCGCGATGAACCCGTTCGGCGCGACGACTGGCGCCGTGCGCTCGATGTTCATCCAGACCGAGTCGACGCCAAACCCACAGAGCATCAAGTTCATGCCGGGTGAAGTCGTGCTCGACGACCGCTTCTCGACTGGCGTGGTGCGTTTTGCATTGTCTCTTGGTCGTCTAGCAATGCGTTACAACGGCTACAATCGCTGCATCTCTCCGCTAACAGCACAGGACGTGATCTACACATGATAGGACTTTACGCCTAGCTCAGACGAAGTCCGACGGTCGACGCTTGCGAAGAAGCTCTTCCAAGTCGATGGCGTCACTCGCGTGTTCTTTGGGCGAGACTTTATCTCCGTGACTAAGAACGACGACTTTGACTGGGATGTACGTTCGCGCTGTATGGCTCCGTATCTCTCTATCACCCAACTGACGCTCTAGAACGCATGTCGATTGCCGCATCAGGTCCTGAAATCCGAGATCTTTGCTACGATCATGGACTTTTATGCCACGGGCGAACAAGTCATGTCGGACGAACCGATCGTTACGGTGCGTCTGTCTCTGTCTGGCTAGACAAAGCGCTAGTCACCTATTGAGCCAGCCAGCCACTAACAAACCGATACGAACATTAGGACACGACGATCTTGCCGGACGACGACGAAGTCGTTGCGATGATCAAAGAATTGCTGGAGCAGCGCATTCGTCCGTCGGTCCAGGACGACGGCGGCGATATCTTTTACAAAGGCTTTGACGAAGCGACGGGGATCGTCAGCGTCCAGCTCGCTGGCTCCTGTGCTGGGTGCCCCAGTTCGTCCGTGACGCTCAAGAACGGCGTGGAGAACATGCTGAAGCACTACATCCCAGAAGTCCGTGGGATCGAAGAGTGGACTGACGAAGTGCTGGCGAAAGTGAACGACGATGAGTTCAAGACATTTGAACAGAAGCTCCGAGCAGCTGGAGTTATGAGCGAGTGAGTTGACGTGAGAGAGGAGTAGGGAGAGAGCACGGAGTACGAGATGGCGAGGACGTCGATAGGTCGATAGGTTTGTAGATTTGATTCGTCTGTGTCGCTCTCCATTTGACTCGACTAGGTCTCTTTGCTTTCGTAGGTGGTAGTAGTAGGCGCTAGCAATAGACGACAGCAACACCACTGCGCACTGCGTGTTGACTTTATATGCTGTATACACAGCTACAGGATCGATCAGCAGTGTCCCCGTCGTGCATGAACTATATAGAAATGTATTGTAAAAGACTCTCTTTCTCACTCACTCTTTCACTCTCTTTCTCCCACTCTCTCACAGCCACTCTTTCTCCCACTCACTCACTCACGAACTAAAACGACTGCGCACGCGCTTCGGCTTCTTCGTCTTGATCTCTGCAACTCGTCCTGGCTCGACGCTGAGCCACTCAGTGTCAAAGATCAACTGGTGTTCCATTGCCTTGAACGGCGCATACTCGATCGTAACGCTCTCCTTGTTGTCTAGAGTTCCACGACCCGACCAATTCAAACTGCCAGAGATTAGCACGCGTTTGTCAATTACCGCAAACTTGTGGATGCATCCAGCTTCAGTGCGTGACATTGACGCCCGCACTTCAATATTATTTTCTCCATGCAAAAGCGAACGGACACGCACGTCAATTGCGTGTCTAGGAATAGGAAGAGCAGTTAGTAGGAACCTTATGAAAGCATTAACCGTCACAACTTGTTAAGTTACGCAAAGAGCAGCAGCCTGCAACTTGGAGCCATTTCACAACAGAGACCGACGTTTGCACGCAATATCGAGTAACGCAAAACACGAGAGCGATGGCTGGCGCTGGCTGCACGCTCTGAGTCTATCTGCTCCGTCCACCCACCCACCTGCTAGCCGATCCTCCTCCTCTCCTCATCAACATGCGTTCGAGCGCCAGGTTCGCTACAACGCACTTGCGCTTGCAGAGCATGGACAGCATGTAACGCATCCTCGCGACTCATACATCCTCCTGTTTGCTCGCTTTGCTCTATTGCATGTGACGATGTGACGATGCCGAATGCACTAGTCGAACGTCCCCAAAGCGATCGCACGCGAGCGCTGGACTCGATGACTTTGACGACATCCTGCGTGGCATCGACACGAGCAGCAACAGTGTCAGCAACTCGCAGCAACAAACAGGTCCGACGTCGTCATCGTCGTCGCCGCGAACATCGCCACACCAGCATCGCCAACGCAAGCGCCACAACAGTGTCGGGAGCATCTCCAACTGCGGCAGCAGCTCACTTGCGCTCGCAACGGCAGCAGGTGGAGTCGCTGGTCTAGGTCGTGGTAGTGGCGTAACGTCTTTCCACACATTGGCGTTCAATCGCCACCAGCCGTCACCGCGACGGGTTGCTCTGAGCGCTGATTCAGGAGGTAGGTACCTTTGTGACTCACTCCGTCGCTTCAATGGAGCATCTGCATGATGGTCTGCTAGCTACAGTGCCTCTGTGCTTCGTCACCTCCTTCCAACCCTTCCAAGCTCTGCGGCTTTGCTGTTAGAACGAGCCGTCGACGTCTATAGATAGATGCACTGGCTCTGATATGCGTGACCTCTGACTCTCTTTCTCGCTCTCTCATGCGCTCTTGGCGTATCTGTTTGCAGTCGCTGCAGCTGCTACGAATGGCGGCGTCGGGACGTTCGATCCACGCTCGATCTTTGATCCGCCAAGCACGAGCCACCCGTCCGAGCGTGCGCTCTTTGGCAGCGCTGCTGGCGAGCTCCACCCGGCCAGTCTACGCTTCCAGCCTACCAGTTTGCGAGCATCTTCCACTGCGCGCCACGTTGCAATGGACACTGCATCAACGCCACGCGAGGACTTCCTCGTGCGCGCATTCGGCTCGACGGCGATGCAGCTCCACAGCACGAGCAGCAGCAGCCACGACGACGATGAGGATCTTGACGATGTCGCTCAAGGCGGCTACCGCGGTGGTGGCGCCACCAGCAACAACGTGAGCAACAACGACAACGGCAACGATGACGCGAGCGACGCGCACGACAGACTCTTTGGCGCTAGTTTTGCGTACGCAAGTGCTGCAGATAACGTGCGACGTCAACAAAACGAGCGTTTTCATGGCAACCACCTTCACACAATGCAAGCACACATGCCGCCGCCTCAGCAACAACATCTGCACCAGCACCAGCAACATCAGCAAACGCGTAGCGATCCAGCATTCGTTAAGAGTGAACAGAAGCGACCACTCGGTTCCACGAGCGAGCGTGCAAGCGCATCATTGGCGTCGCCTCCTGAACGCCAGGTTGAGCAGCTGCGTCCTCTTCCTTCTTCGATGCAGCACAGCGCGTCGGCACTCGAGGCTGCGCCGCCGCCACAATCGACACCGACGCCAACCAAGTGGCTTCGCGAAGAAGACGAGCGGCTGCGCGAAGCAGTCGAGCGCTTTGGCGGCAAGAGCTGGAAGTTGATTGCCGAGAGCCTCGGGAATGGCCGCACGGACGTCCAGTGTCTCCATCGATGGAACAAAGTACTCAAACCTGGTTTGATCAAAGGCCCGTGGACGCCCGAGGAAGACAACGTGCTCCTTGGTCTCATCGCACGCTACGGCGTCGGCAAGATCCGCTGGTGCGACATTGCGCTGCACTTGCCTGGTCGGATTGGGAAGCAATGCCGCGAGCGATGGTGCAACCATCTGGACGCCAACATTCGCAAAGGACAGTGGACGCCCGACGAGGACGAGACCGTCTTTCGCTGGCAACAGAAGCTCGGGAACAAGTGGAGCGAGATCGCCAAGCTCCTGCCGGGTCGTACCGAGAATGCTGTGAAGAACCGGTTCAACTCAGCCGCACGCCGCAAGTGGATCAATCTGCAAGCTGCCAAGCAGCAACAGGAGCGCGAGCAGCAGCAACAAGCAAGCCAGCTAGCGATTCAACAACTCACGCATCAGCCGCCACCACTACTCGAGCAAGGAGGCGATCGAGGAGTCGAGACACTGTCGTCGCAATCGCGGGAGCGGCGTGCGTCCATGCCAATGCTGCCGCAAAGCACTCCGTCGCTGGGTTCGCTCAGCTCGCTGACGTCCACATCGACGTCGTCGTTGTCGTCATCACCGACACCGTCCATGCTGAGCCACATGCTGTCGAGCGGAACACTCGTGTCCTTGCCAACCCACACGTTGTCGCCATCCATGGGACCTGCGACTCCGACCAGCTATTCGTTCCCATCGTCGTCCTCGTCGTCGCAGACCTCAATGCCCACGCGTCGCTTCCATTCTGCAGCAATGACAGCTGAGATGCCATCCATGAACAGTCCACTGTTCCAACGAGCGCCTGTTACTGCTACTACGGACGCCCCGATGCAGCTAACACCATCGTCGTTGCCGTCGCGCTTCCAGTTCCCGTCCAATGCGCTCGCATCGCTGTCGTCGCTGCTGTCGTCAGCACAGTCAGACGTGGACGTCGACATGACGTCATCGTCGCCGTCCCCACCACAGTCGACGACAGCAGCATATAGCGTTGTCCCACAACAGCTATCGTCGTCGCCGCCGTCGCTGCCGCCGTACATGTCGTTTGCGAGTCTCGAGCAGTCGCGCACCGATGACGCGAACAATGATGACGATGACGACCGATACGATAACCAGCACGAACACCACCATGCACGCCCAGACGGCAGCGCCGACCCACGCACAGATGCGCTCTCCCCCGAGCCGATCGAATTCCCGAAAACCGACACGCACGAGACGCTACCGTCGCTGCAGTTTAGCAGCCTCATGCACAACAACAACAATCAGCTCCAGCACCAGCAGCAACATCACCAAGCGCCATCCGTAATAGCAGCAACCGCAGTTCAACCATCGTCGTCGTCGTCGTCGTTTGCGACTGGCATGGACGATCACATGAGCAAGTTCCTCGACAGCGTCGCGCTCGAACTCGACGAGATCCTCGACTAGCTGCTGCTGCGGTATTTAACCAACTTGCGCTCGCTCGCACTCGCTGTCGTGCAGTACAAAGCGATGGACTCGCTCGACATCAGCCAGGCAGTTAGCCACCACAAATCGTGCACCATTCGCCAGCAGCATCGACTCGCGCACACACACATTAGGACGTTCTCTCCTCCGTATTCTCTTCTCCACCTACTCGAAATGCACTCAAGCGAACGAAATTGTCACTTTACGGACTCTCTCAACCAGTCTCTCTCTCACTCTGTCTGTCTCTCTCTCTCTGTCTCATGCTGCTGACTGCAATGGTCGACTCTCCGTATTACAACTACAGACCAACCGCAGCTGCTTCAGGCTCAGGCTGCTGCGCGTCGTTGTCATCTAAAACGCTCTTGCTGCTCTGATTACGCAATGTCGACTCTGGAAACGTCAGTGCGAGGCTCTGGACGACGCTCAGGCGCTTGTCGCGATTGTTCTGACCATGGAACACAAGCACGTTGTTCGTGCGTGAGTCCAACACTGCGCGATGGCCGACACGACTTGGCAGCGCGTCCCACTCGCTCAGTTCGCCATTCTCTCCCTGCTGCTGCTGCATCAACGTCGTCGTCGTCGTTAGCGCCACTGGCGACCACGTCCACGTCGCCGTGTCAAGCACGAACGCATCGGTAAACACTGGAACGGCGACCGCAGGGCCGTTGCGTTCGATCTGTGGGTCCCAGCCGCCGTAGATCAGGAGCTTCGTTGCATCAAGTAGTGTCGCCGAGTGGCCTGTGCGTGGGCACGGCGGCGTTCCATGCACCAGCGGCTGGTGCCACGTCCACGTGCTGTGCGTCTGCAGCACGTGGACGACATTGAAGCACTTCTTCGCGTCGTTGCCGCCAAACACGACGACTGTGCTGTTACTCAGTGCCGTTGCTGTGTGGTACGCAGTCACCGGCGGCGGCTTTCCACTCACAGCGACCGCCTTCCAGTGCCACGTGTTGCTGTCCAAGACGTGCACCGTGTGCTGGCGACTGCGGCCCTTGCTGCCGCCCAAAACGACGACGTCGTCACCGACAACCGTGCACGAGTGGCCGCTGCGGGCGGGCGGCGCGACGCCGCTCACAGCTGGCGGGTACCACAAGAAGCACTCGGTGTCGAGCACCATGAGGTCCGCTAAGACGTCGACTTGGTCGTTCCCCATGTACCGCTCGCCGCCAAACACGAGGAGCAAGTGCTTGCGTGCGAGGAACGACGCGTCATGCCACACACGCGGCGTGCTCGTGCAGTTCAGTGGCGTCGACCAGCTGTTGGTCGCAACGTCAAACACGTGGACGCTGCCGAGCGTCAGTTCGTCGTCGTCGGCGCCACCGTAGACGACGACGCGGTTGTGCGAGATCATCGTGACGGTCGCACCCCAGCGCTCGATCGGCGCTGTCCCGGCTGCTGGGACGATGCGCCATGCGCCCGTCGCTACACCAGCGCTGTCGGATGTTGTTGTTGCTGCTCCTCCTCCAGCCAATCGACTGCGCTTCTTGTGGGACTCGGGCGTCGCTTTGCGTTGCGTCAGTTGCTTCAGCTTTGCAGCGGTGGCGTCGGGGGAGAACAGCGTCGTCTGGACAGTCGTCATGGTTGTTTTCTTGATCGTCGTTGCAGATGCTGCGACAGAAGCTTTAGCGACCGTCGAGAGCTTTGGGGTGACGACGGCCTTGGAGCTCTTGCCGTCTTTCTTCACGAGCGGCTCTTTCTCTTTCTTGACTGGCGGTTCTTTCTCTTTCTTGCCTACTGCTTTCGCTTTCGTGCTGCTATTTGGTTTCTTACGCTCTGCTTTTGCTGCTACTACTGGCGTGGAAACGTCCAGACCGTTTGGTCGCGGCCGCTTAACCAGGAGCTCCGATGCGCTGTTGTTGCTATTGCTGTCGCTGTTGCTGTCGTCGTCGTCGTCATCACCGACAAAGCTGCTCGGGTCCAGTGAGCGCTTCTTTGCAAGTGCTACAGGCGGTGCTGCAGCGACAGCTGCAAGAGTAGGTCGTAGCGCATGTTGGCGTTTCTGGGGACACACACACACGAATGCAGGCACGTAAGCAGTACGTACGAGGCTTGGAGAGGACGACTTCGCCTGTAAAGTTCGTGCACTGGATCGCAAGCGCGCCGTTCCGGAACACAAACTGGATACCAGTCAGTGACGTTGGGATGTCGACTTCTACGCCTATTGTTGTGTGGATGCATGACATGTGTGCGTGTGTAACGAGTAGAGCAGCATGCGCCAATGGTCAGCGAAAGCTCTCGCTGCTACTGCTTCTGCCGACACAAACCGAGCAAGCTGCTACGTGCTTTGCAGCTGTATTTATTGCGCAGGCTCGCGCAGGCGTACCTTCGTAGGATAGCAGCGGCATCGTGCAGTGCAACAGTGCGTGCGCTTCGTCGTCGTTGGTTGTGCGTGTTGCTCTTTGCAAAGTTTGTCAAAATCGTCAGGAATTGGCGTCCTCAAAAACCGGTAAATCGTGATAGCGCACATACTTTGAGCAAGTGATTTTTGGCAGGAGCATGTTATGCGCAGGTTATTCGTCCTCGTCAAAATACATACCGGTATAAGAATCAGCACTAGCACTAGCAGCTCACACGCTCACTCACACGCGTTGATTGCACCTGCCGACAGGCTCGACGACGACCATGAAGCGCCAGTACACAGACGAGCGGAGCGACCGCGACGACAACGATAGCAGCACCAAGCGCCAGCGTGCTGCTGACCCCTATGAACAGCGCAATAGCTACTCACAGGCAACTCGATACGCAGTCGAACACCATCCTCGCAATGACTCGCGTCACGCAAGCGAATCGTTGCGTGACAACCGGCATCGTGACGACAGCCGCAGCAACAGCCAGAACAGGAGCGATGATCGCTACCGCAACCACCGTCCAAGTCAGAGCAGGAGCAACGATAGCTACACACGCCGCACCGAGTGGTACGCGCCAGCTCAAGCTACTGACGCCAACGCAGTGCGTCCTGACGTCCACACCCATGGTGTCAGCAGTAGCAGCAGCAGCAGCAGCGATCCAGCGCGCCCCGACAGCAGCGCCAGCAGTAGCAGCACTACAAAGACGAACACGCCTGCCGCCTCGGGCGTACAACTGTTGTCGAACGTGCGCGAGACCGACCCGCATCGCCTCGCACAGCGCCAGAAGCAGATCGACTATGGCAAGAACACCGTTGGCTACGATCTCTACTGCGCTGCGGTCCCTCGGTACGACCGTTGTATTGCTGTGTGTGTTCGTATGTGGACGCTGGACTGACTCGTTTTGCGTTGTGTGTGGATATGCTCGATAGGCACACGCGACGGCGTGGCGCGCACCCAATGACGCCCGACAAGACGCTAAGTGTCGGCAAGAAAGTGTTTGACAACATGGTGCGCAAGTGGCGCCAAGCGCTGCACAAGTACGACCCGCCGGAGCTGCAAGCGGCTGCTGCTGCTGCGAGCAACGACAAAGAGGTAGCAACGACGGAAAAGCCAGCGCTCCCTGCCACTGCTGCTGCTGCTGCAGTTGGAGTTGGACCGCCCGCAACAATGCCATCGTCGTCGTCTGTAGTCAGTAGCAGTCGTAGCGACGTGGCACGTGCAGTAGGCGCAGCAGCGAGCAATGTGCCGACACGCTCGATTTACGAGAACTTTGTCGAAGACGACGACGACGACTTGGACGATCTGCTGTAGTGCTTAGTCGTACGAGGCATAACTAGCAAACGACTCAAGGAAACTGAGTTTACGTTGTCGGTAGCGGCTTGTGTTGTGTTTGTTGTGCCTTGCAGCATCGCATGTTGCTGGTGGGCGCGAACGCACGACGATAAACGGGTTGCATGACTCTTGTACGAGAGCTCATTAGCGCTACTTCCAGCTGCTTTCGTTGGTCGCACTTCTGTCTTTGCAATATTAGTAGGATCGCTATAGACGTTTCCTAATACCGTACACCGTGCTTTCAACAACATCTGTCTTTGCGCGTTCGTAATGCGGTGTGATCGCTGATATCCGAAGGCGATGCACGCAGCTGATCGCAGTCATGGAGGACTCGACAAATGATGGCACTCGAAGCGATCGTAAATCGAGACCATGAGCAGACGCGTGTGCTGTTGCGACGCGTGCGGCGTCGAGCTCGGTGTGGTGACTGCGCGTATGAATTGTGACACACACACAAACAATTGTTGATTACCATCGTCCACATGACGAAATGTGAGTAATTTCACGCCAACCGTTGAAGCTGAATCTATATTATAACAACAGGGAGCGAGGTCATTTTTGATATATCAATATTTTGACTTGCTCAAAGCAGATCGGCAATTATCAAACAAGAGAGGGAAGCCGCAGCGGTCCATGACGATCGTACCACATTCCTTTACATAACGATCTTGATGATGAAAGGTAGCCGCAATCATTGTGCGTGTGCCTGTTGCCTCGCTCGCTGCGCACCGAAGTCGTCAATGCAGTCAATGCAGTCAATGCAGCTCAGTTCTCAACGCACCAGCTGCAAGAACAGTCTCCACACGCCATGGTTCGTGTACTTTCGCTCCTCTCAGCGCTCACGCTGCTGCTCGCTGTGCAGCACAGCTCCGCTACCAAGACATCGGCTCCTCCACCTGCGAGACCAACGTCGGGTCTCCAGCTCTACGGCGTGAACTACAACATCCGCGCCGGCGCCGACTGGGAGCCGGAAGTGACAAAGTGCAAGAGCGCCGATGTCATCGCGCAGGAGCTGACAAAGCTCAAGAGCATCACGGACACGATCCGGCTGTACAGTCTCACTGACTGCAACCAGGCAGCAAAGGTCCTACCGGCCGCAGCAGCCGTCGGGCTCAAGGTCACGCTCGGTCTCTGGGTCGGTCCGGACCCAGCAACGTTCGAAGCCGAGAAGTCAAAACTGCTGGAGCTGCTCTCGCAGCCTGGACTCGTGACGGCAAAGTCGACACCTGCGATCTACGTCGGCAGCGAAGCTGTCTACCGTGGCGACGTGAACGCATCGACTGCGATCGCAAATGCCAAGACGATCAAGTCACTGTGCACGGCCACAGCGCTGAACGTCCCGATCACGATCGCCGATACGACTGAAGTGTACCTCAAACACCCGTCGATGCTGGACGCAGTCGACTTTGCGTCACCAAACGTGTTTCCGTTCTGGGACAAGATCCCAGCAGCCAAGGGACCTGCGCAGCTATGGGAGAAGCTCCAGCGACTCGCAAAGATTGCAAAAGGCAAAGACATTGTGATCGGTGAGACTGGCTGGCCGACTGACGGCGTCGAGCCGAAAGGCAGCAAAGCATCCATGGCGAACGCTGCGACGTACTTCTCCGGCTTTTATGCGCTTGCGCAGCAGCACCAGCTCAAGTACTACTACTTTGCAGGCTTTGACGAGAGCTGGAAGGTCACGAATGCGTCGGCAACTAGCACGATCGAGGCGTACTTTGGGCTCTATGACAAGAACGGCGCACTCAAAGACGCATACGCAGCGCTGCAGCCAACAGCGACTGTCGTGCCGACTGTGACACCGACTGCAATGCCAAGCGCGACGCCAACCGCGGCCCCCACTGCCTCCCCAAGCTCGACACCGTCGGCGGCGTCATCGACTGGGTCCGCCACGCACGACGTTGACGCAGGTGAAGCGACCACGTCGACGAAAGCGCCAGTTGTGACGTCAGCGCCGTCCGTGGATGCTGGGGAGCAGGACTCGAGTGAGAGTGTCGTCACGAACGCACCAGCAGCGACAACCAATGGCGATGCCACGAACAGCGTAGCGACGACAGCTCCAGCTACGCCACCGGCTGCTACTGCTGGTGAGACGAGTGGCGTCACCAACGGCAAAGTCGTGATCCCGTCGATCGGCGACAACTACGTACCTGGTGGTGTGACGAGCGCAAAAGACGACGCCAACGCCAGCGACGACACATCGATCGATACGAACGCGAGCGCTGCGAGTCCGTCGGCTGCACCAAGTACAACTGCGACCAAGTCGCCCAAACCGAAGCGCAAGGACTGCGACATGTAGACACACGAGCGCGATAGTGTAGTCAAGTTATAACCGAAATGACTTGTATGTCGATATCGGCTTGCGAGTACGTATCCGAAGTCGACATAAGATCCTCTCAACAGTGTGGTTCTATACTGTTACTGCGTGATTGCTCTGTCTATCCACACTTGTCTGTCATCAAGCTGCAAGCTGCGCAAAACTATCGTCGAGCTCTGCATATACGTGAGCTTGTCCAACTTGCCCATGCAACTGCTGCACGGTGGTGTCAGACGCAACACATAGATCATGCATACGCAAGAATGCACAAGCTCTGGTGGCCCATATCTTTCCATCGTTTGCGTTCCAGCTTCATCGCGGTCTCGAACTTTTGCAGCACTCGAGCACTTCAAGCAAGTGCTCGACCGCATCAACAGCGCGACTCACAGGCGCGTATACCACTACACACATACACGGCGATGCTGTACGAGAACACGAATACGATGCCCAAACACGCGGATGGCACCGTGCTGCACCTCGGCGTGCGTGTTGGACAAGGTGCGCACATCGCGATGCAGCGTTGCTATCTGCCATGCACAACAAGTACGACGACAGGACCGCTGGCGTCGTGTGACTGACCATTTGCACCCGCAAGTCTCGAACCGCATCGTGTCGGTCGGCAGTCTCGACCGCGCGCGGCTGCTTGCAAGCATGCTCGACAGCCCGCCCAAGCTGTACGAGTCAGCACGCGGCTTTGCAATCTTCACGGGCACGATGCACGACGTTGCAATCTCCGTCATCGCGACTGGCATGGTGCGTATTGGACGATTTCTAGCTCTCACGTAGTACAACTGACTCTCGCGATCTGCATGTTCGACAAGGGAGCACCAAACATGGACTTTGTCGTTCGCGAGACGCGTGCGATCGTCGACGGACCGATTGCAATCATTCGCTTCGGCACATGCGGCGGGTTGCAAGCCGACGTGGCACCCGGGAGCGTCATCGTGAGTGGCAAAGGCTCGGTCGCGATCACGCGCGACCCCGACGCGTTCCTCGTCGACGCTGCTGCTGTTGCAGACTGCACCGAAAAGCGCACCAACGACGACCGCAACAACGCATCGTGTTACCGCGTCTCGCGGGTCGTTGCAGCCTCAGCGTCGCTCTCTACGTCGGTGCGTTTGTCTCGTCTCTCACGTTCACAATGTCGACGAGCCAGCATCTGCGTTCAAACTAACGACGCCCACTTTGCTTGATGCAGCTGTTTGAAACCATGGCAGCGCGCGTGGATGCGTTCCAGATTGCAGCAGCAGCAGCTACAAGCGACGTGCTATTGACGCACACGCTCGGTGTCTACGACGGTCTGAACGCCACGGCGTGTTCGTTCTATAGCTCACAAGGTACGCGCGCACATCGCGAGTGCGTACTTAAGCGAGAGTGTCCGGAACTGATCATGGGCTTGCTTGCGATCAGGACGCGTTGACGGTGCGTTTGACGACCGGAACGAGCACGTGATTGAACATGTGCTGGCGCAGCACCCAGCGCTCCATTCGCTCGAGATGGAGACGTTTCATCTGTACGCTACTACTGTCTTGTCAACTCTGCTACTGCAGAGTGCTCTTGCGTGCATTGTAAACGTAGCTAGACGACTGACTCGGTGGTTGGTACTATGGAAACGTGTTTTTGTAGACTCGATCTAGCACAGCGCAGTCGTGGATCGATCGAAGCGACGGCAGCAGCGCTCGTGGTCGCGAACCGCTTGACCGCTGAGGTCGTCGATGCGCGTGTGTTGCGCGCGGCCGAGGCGTTTTACGGTCGCGCTGTGCTCGAGTGCCTTGCACGTCACAGTCTCCAGCGCATGTAACTTCAGAGACTGCCGATAGGATAGCAGAAGTAAAGTGCAATAATCTACAGTAGTGCAACCTGGTACAAATCGTGTTCGGCCAGCTGTAGAGCACGCAGCAAACGCGCCTTGGCATGTTGTCCTAATTTGTAGTCAAAGTAATGTGTACCACACAACACCATTTGCAGTTCAAAGCGATTATCTTTTCGTTCAAAGTGGTGTGTGCATTTTCATCATCACTTTGAGCTGCAAATGGTGTATATATGTCTCGCATATACCATGAGTCTAAATACAACGTCCCTTACTACCGGTATGCTCGATGTTTTACCTACAGTATATACAAATAACATGTTTTTCATCGAGAAAGCCGTTTATTAGCAAAACTATGTTTATTATGTTGCCGTCATATCAACATCCAAGTCAAATGAACAGTACAAACAACACACAGTTATACCGCTTTTTCCGATGTGACTCTACACAATATACACGTACAGCACTCTAAATTGCTCTAACCTGAACAAAACCACATCCAAACGCCTTTACAAAACACAGCTATGGCGTGGTATTCCTATTTAGAACATTTCTTTTATTTTTGGAATATTGAAGTTTGACAAATTATAGACATACATCAACTAAATATAGAGAAACACGTTTACAATATATTGTATGATTATTTACTGTCCGATACTGCATCTGGTCATATATGGACTATAATAACACCTTTATAGCGACAATATTGACTTGAGATACTGAATAGTCGAATGTGATAAGTATTTTCAATCGGGTCAGCCAATAGTGTGCTTCTGTACATATGTGACTAGCTGTTAGTAAGCATAAAAGGACGTGATTATTGTATGAACACGTCCGGCCACGACGTTAGTGTGACAAAATCGTATGTGTGACACAATTGTGTGTGCTATAACTGTGTGTTGTCAGAATACGAAAGCATCATCTTATGACGACTCTCGTTCACTACAATAAGCAAATGTGATATATATGTGTATATTTATGTTCTAGACTATCGAGCGAATACACTTCGCATGTTGTTTTATAAAATGTACGATTTATTGTTTATATCACTGAACATTGTTCAAAATAAACTTCAACGATTTGCTGCAAAAGCTTTTAAGTACGATAATAAATGGCAGTTTCTGGCATTTTTTGAAATCTAAAGCACAATCAACAGACACGCTCAAATTACGTCAAAGAATTTCTAATCATGCGAACAAAGAGTTCATTACAACACAAAAGAATTTATTACTCAGTTTCAGTGCAGTGTTTAACTTTCCTTTTTGCAATGTCATGCATTTTCAGCACTCTGCAATATCTTGATACAACAATGAAGGTAAAGTGCGCGCGAATAGGTCAGACGTTAATAAAATTAATATCATTTCAGGTAGAATTTCTAAATAATACCTGGTGATATTGTTCAGATCTGTCTTAGTACACTATCGAGCGATTACATAAATACATTACTATTACTCTTTTTATTATCTATAACCAATTCAATTGTGTAGTCACTGCGATCCCGTACTATGTTCGTAGCGCGGCCAAAAAGACGTCCGCCACGAATCCTGAGTCCATTTTTCATCGCGATCAAAGCATCGTGGGTGCGAAGCAGAGCGGCGCTGGTGTCAGACAAATATAGTGCCAATCAAGTGGACATTCTTGCCTTTTGAAGAGGCGCGACGGCAGTCGAACGATCCCCGACTTATCCCCAGCCCTGAGGTCGTGGCAGATAGTAGTTGAAAAAATGCTCTCTTCATGACATAATACCACACCATCGTTAGCAATGTGCTGGCTGAGCTACCGGTACACCAAATTTAGCACATTGTGACACCAACGGCGTCTCGCAAGCGGTCACACATGTGCCCGAGCGCGTGACGCGGGTCTTCGTCGATGTACACCTAGAGCTGGGCCACGACCGTCATGGACATTTGGATACTTGCGCCGCACTCCACCACGCATTTTACTGGCTCGGGCCGACAGAATGGCGCGCGTTGTAGTAGTGTGCGGCATGTCGTTGTGAACGGCGACCGGCTTCCAGTTGCATCTGTCCTGGAACGCACGCACGACACACGCGCTTTGGCGCTGTCGTTCTCGTGCGAGCAAGCTTGAGGTGAGAGCAGCGTGAATGATGGTCATGGTATGTCGTTGTGCGAGCGAGAGGGTCGAACGTGAACGTATACGTCGATATTCGATATCAACTATTTTATAGTGGTCCTTTCATGATCAAAATGGTATCCAAACGGCACGCGCATCATCACCAAATGGTGTTTATCATATAAATGGTAATTGCTGAAACCCCGGTACCAATATTTACATTGCTATTTCTGTTAGCTGTACAATCGAAACATCTTCTGACAAAAGGTATGTTTATATGGGAGATAACAATGTTATTATAGTGGTACCAGTTAATGGTTTCCATCATAAAAACAATTACCGATGAATACATGATGTTGCAGTTGAAAGTTTTGGTCAACTGATGAATTGGGTAAAGTTCTGGCAAGTACTTTCTTTATTTTATGAGTACTGATCTAATGTATTGGCATCTTTTATGATCATCACAACTACGTTTATCATAAAAACGTAATGAACAACTCCTTGTATTGTTATATATAGTCCTGCTTAGCTAAAAGTTGAAAAAGAAGAAAGTTTTGATTTACTATATGTGATTGTTAGTCGAATGCCACATTGTATTTGGTCTAAAATCAAGGTGGTTTAATTTGGGATTTCATAACCAGCAATTTTAAACTAATCTTCCACTGATATATTTGTGCATAGAAACGCCGAATTTACAATCTAAGGAGTACACATTGTACCCCAAGTAAACACTTTTCTTCTCATACTCGAATTTACAATATGTAAAAAGGTGATTCCTCTGCGGGAATATCGCCAAACGAGTACAAGAACGTTGATAACGCTACGACGATACATGAGACGCACACGCCAACATGCTGTGTGGTGCATTACATCACATACAGTACAACACATTTTGATGCGACTTTGTTGGAGTTGATCCCGAGTCACAAACGCAGGAAACACATTTATTGGCCGTAAGTTGTGCGACAGAGTGACGCATACTTCAGGCACTTCTTAACCTTCGCAAAAAGAGGGTACAAACAGCGCGTCTAAATTGCTTCATCCTCTCAACACTCGGATCGTTCAGGAGGATTGCGCTGTTGCTCTGCGCCTATTCACGCTGCAAACTCAACAAATCGGCTTGGTCGTCGATGTATAAACCGAATACGCATTTACAGGTTGAAAGCACCATGTCAGCACATACACGCAAGAAACTAGCTTGCGTGCGTGACCATGTCGGCAGATCCTACCACACCATATCACAATATCACAAGATACGAGCCCCGAGCTACAAATTTCTGAGAGGGAAACATGAGATTGTAGTGGGATTACATTTATTAGCAATATGTTGTGAGACAGAGTGATG